>JAAGKR010003816.1:0-69358 GCA_011419295.1 Clarias macrocephalus
CATGATCACCTGCTAAGCTACTCAAAATCTCTTCTTTTCTCATATTTAATCAATATCTGTGTTGGACAAACGTCTCTTCATGTTTATTTACAGTCTTCATGCCATCTTCATCTACATCTCACTGCAGCATTGACACCTGCTATGATAATTTATCCAATCTTTAATGAGACATTCAGCATAAAAGGGGCTGTTTGTATTTTATTTATGTTTTATATCCAAATTCAGATTTTGAATATTGAGCAGTGTTTGGCAATATAGCTGTGCAGTGATGAATATGTTAACCTTTTTGCAGAACAGCCCTTTCTTTCCCTCAGCCCCTTTTATTTAAAAAGAGATTCATGCGGCATAGTTTCGACAGATGGAATCGTTTTGATGACAAACAGAGGTCTTGTCATTGTTTTCATTGCAATTACAATTTGCCTCACAGGCAGCAGAAAGCTCTAAAAATGACAAACCACTCAATAAGATCTTATTAGCCAGCAACCTCACACAGCTCAAGCATGCCAGGTCTTGAATACCAGCCTGTAGGAATAAGTTTCACGGGGCAACACTATTTTTTAGGAGCTGTGATAAGCCAATTTTCTCTTCTGCCTCCTGCCTAATTTGTTTTCCAGCTGATTCCTGGCCTTCCCTCTACACACTTATCATTTACGTCACTGCTTGTATTTAGAGGTTTTGTGGCCATTCCTGTGGTCAGAAACAACGGTCTTGGACTAGCGATCGCTTCTCGAACAATAAGAATGATGTTTCGAATAAAGTGGCAGTAAGAAAACACAGTGCTTCAAATCAGCACCGCTGTGCATTGTACACTAACTTTCAGCACAACACTCACTACCGGGCCTCTGTTACTGCTGTACTGCGAATGATCCACCACCTGAATTATATCTGTTCTGTGATGGTCCGTTTCTACTGAAGGGCCGAGAAATTGGAATAAGGTCAATGGGCAGCATTAAGTGCGTCACTGTCTCCTCATCTAGAAATGAGAACAGCTCAGTGGGTGTGTGTTTTTAGGACAATAGATGAGAATGGAATGTGCTGTAGATGAGTCCTTTTATTGAAATCTTCCAGTAAGAGGAAAGATGGAGTATTTAGAATTTCCCTTTTTTTCAGTTCAATTGAAAGAAAATTCAAGATGTCCATTCAAGACCATGAGTCTCATTGATTGGGTGTGACTGTACCAGCAGCTTCCCAAAAGTGCTATATATATACATATATATATGTATATACATATATATATGTATATATATGTGCTTATTACTGTATATATATCCCACCACATGTGAACATCAGGGTCAAGGGTTTGATTCCCATGGAGAATCATGTGAGTGGAGTTTGCAGGTTCTCCCAGTGCTTGGTAGGTTTCCTGCAGATGCTCCAGTTTCCATCCACAGTCCAAAGACAGGCATAGTAGGCTAATTGGCATTTGCAAATTCCCCATCACGTGTGAGTGAGGGTGTGTGCTTGTGTAATGGACATGTACCCTGCCTCATGCTCCTCATGGGATAGCTTTCACACCATGGTCTCGAGCACAAGTCCCAGTATGCTTCACCCTAACGTTTGGTATGCTTGCTTAATGCGAATACTCCATATTTTGCCCAGGCATGGATCAGTATACCATTTCAAGTCCACTTGAAATGTTGACCTTAATTATGTTACAGGTACTCAGGCATCCCTTAAATCAAGTATGAACGCCAACCGTATCTAAACAAGCAAGTGGACTGCTGTTAAGGACATGGCATTAACGCATCTGTCGCCTCTTTAAGCTTCATGTGCTGATCTTATACTATGAACTACTGTAGATAGCCATCTACATAATGTTTCATACATTGGAGGACCAGGAACCAGTCTCAGAAAAAAAATTTCGTCTGTATGTCTGTCCAGCCGATTTTGTCACAGCATCATGCAAAACCACCTGGACAGAATTTAAGGAAACTTTGCCAGTCCTTCGGTATTTGACTGATGTACAACTTAGCATAAGATACTCAATCTTAGAAAATTGTATTTCTTTGTATGAATAAGTAGAGAGTAGAGAGACCTGCTGTACAGAAAGACAGGCAGGCATGTACATGGGCTTCAACCTGAAATAATAATATCACTCATTACATTAAAGTTTACTTTATATTTTTCGCCTTAACCTTTAAACTATTTCTAAAACTCTTTTCCCGTCAACGACGGGTACCTATGCTAGTAACTGATGAAGTTGGAAGGCACATTGGAGGGTGGCTCTTGGCATTTTTCTGAAATATCATTAATATAGACTAGATGTAGTGCAGAGGTTGACTTCCTCGTTCTCTTCTTCTCTTTGGAGCTGCCAGCTCGCAAACCATCTAGGTGCATACTGCCACCTTCTGTTTCAAAGAGGGTACATAGGCAAGTGTACTCTGGTACAAAACAATATTACTAATAAACAATCTTGGTGAGTGTGGGCGCAGCCTTACCTTAGAGATGATCAGAATGACCTGACTCCCTGTAAAGAGTCACTACTCGTACATGGTACCTGAGAAATTGACCCGAGTGAATGCAACCTATTTATCAGTCACACCTTGTACTTAAAAGACAGAGCCATTCAGTGCTGCATTTAAAAAGTTTAACCAGCAGAGGCTGCTCTTCCTATTTCACATTCTCTTCCAAATGCTTCTTTTGTCCTCGTTACCTCCCTCATGAGCAGATCCCTTTACATTTATGCATAAAAGTTCCAGCCTCGTCTCCTGTCTGGAGGCTTACTAATGAGCCTGCAGTCAGCCCTGAGAGAGGCAAAGGGGGGGGGGGGGGGGGAGGTTGGGCAGGACTCTGCGGCCATCTGTGTATGAGTGCACGTTGGTGTGTGTGGACAGACAGCTCCACCCGCCCACCAGGATGACCACCTGCCTCTTCTTGCATCATTACCTGTCAGCTATGTGGGTCACTGTTGTGTGTGTGTGTCCTTAGCTACCTGCCCTGATTGCAAAATGCGATCCAACGTTACTTATAGTGCTGCTTAAAACAGAAATGGCACTGTAACACGATGCTCTGTTTTAATCAGATACTGCAGAACATGGTATTCAGACTCCACGTTTCTCAGCACTGCCCTAGAAACTCACACATATGCACGAAGCTTGTTGTTGAGAAGTAGGCAAATGTTCACGTCTTTTGTCAAACAAGGTCAGAGGTTGACTATAGATAGTCTAAGTCGGTGCTAACAATAAAAGAAGAAAGAAGGAGGAAGGGAGAGGAAAGGGGAAGGATGCTGCACCCTTGCGCACTCCCCAAGTCCCCTAGCTCGTCCATCACCGTGTCTGGCGCTTGCTGAGGACTCGCGAAGGAGAACCCAGCAGCATGCCTCACAGCAATTTCTCTCACTGATCCGAGGTCACTTCCGATGCTTTGTGGGGAAAAAAAAAATCTACACTTAAGCCGAGTAAAACATAAAAACCTGAATGCAAAAACATAGTGCTGTTAGTGGCACTGACCCAGATCTTCACAGGCTCATTCGCACCAATGTGATGGAGAATGATTTTGCCCTCAACAGTCCGTGGTCAAGAGGACAAAACTGCCTATGGCTCATGGCTTCACGCTTCACAACACTGACCTACTAAATCAAACAGACTTTTCAAGAGGACAAAAAATCTGTATCGTTGCACATATGATATAATACAGATTATGGTAGCATAATCTGTAGAACCCATGGGCACTGGAATGTTCTGGAAAGTTCCTTAAACATCCTGGTGCAGTCATGTGACAATCTGTGTGTTTTGCACTATTTCCAATAGCATCACATATATTTTATATTTAACCTGTTCTGACTGCACTTATTGAACAAATTGTTATAAAACTACTTATAAAAAATGCCACTATGACATATTATGTTACAAGGACTTTTAACCCTAAAACTGTCAGAGGAAAATGGTATTGACGTCTTTCAAATGTGTTCCATGTATTCCGTTTGATCTTTGTTATATCTCCTATAATTTCCCTTAAAGGACAAACGGGTCTGGGCTCTTATGGTTTAAACTTCTGACTCTGTAAGCAAGGTGTATGTAACATGTATGTAAAAGCGACATCTTGTATTTAAATTAGGTCGGGTTTGTTTTTAGAAAAGCAGGCCTCTCTTGAAAGTGACGTCGTCTGTCCTTGATCCAGATGGCTGCTCGTGTACACGCGAGAGCAGGAACATCGTCTACACCCATCCCCCAACCCCCCCCCTCCTCGCTTCCACCTGAGTCATCCATCTACACCACAGCCTACTAGTAGTGTGTGTGTGTGGAGGACAGATGTAGGATACTGGGGACTGGCACTGATGCTCCCACAGTGTGTAGCTCCGCAGCCAGAGAGCAAAATCTCTTCCAGGAAAAAAAAATTTTTTTTTTAGCTGGACTAATTTAATCCATTTATCCATCCCTGATTTAGTCAACTATCTGTACTACATTTGTTATTTTGCTACATCGACTGCTTTCTACATACTGAAAATTTACCTTAAACATGGCGAAAAATTTTAAACCCTGAAATCATTTCCTCCTACTAGACTGATGTGTTTTATAATAGACAGCATTCTTGGCCCAGACGAGCACTGGATTAAGATTAAACAATGACCCGATGATTATTTATTCGGAAAGACTCAGGTTGATTTAATTCATTCCATCAACAGAAAAGCATGTCTCCTCATTACCACCTGTGCACGTTTTGAACCACTGCATGGTTGTTTGGCAGCCTCCCAGACAAACCCAGTGGTTGGCCAATGAGATTTTACGCCTTATTATGCATGTCTTGTTCTGTCATTTGCGAGGTGGAGCACGGAAAAGGAGGATGATGGAGGCGATGATGTAACACAAGCCTGTTCGCAGTACTCCGCAGTACATAAATGTTTAACATGGGAAATTCCTGACGAGGTAGAAGGCAACACATTGCGACCTGCTTAGAATGTTTATCCCCGTATGTGTCCTCGTAATGTTCTACATTGCAATGCTCACAACTTTGTGACATTTCATTAGTGGTGCAATCAAAAGTAATAACTAAATAATGGCACATGAAAAAGCAATATTGTTAATATGCCTTTGTGTGGGCAGTGGTAAAGTGTTTTTGATTCCAGTGTGGGCTTCTTCTGAAGACGATGAGCCATCTTGTACCATTTGCATCTTAAAGCTTCGCCCACACGTGTATGCATACATACACACACACACACAATGCACAGTATACGCAGGGCAGAGCGTGTCATGCTCCACTGTTTCTAAGGATGTCTCACTGTTGGCACATAAGGAAGCGTATGCTGATGCGAAAACACACACACACACACCAAACACACACACACACACACACACACACACACACATATATAGTTGCAGATGCACACTGAGCCAGTCTGGCTGCACTGAACTGAAGTGATATCTGGTTCACTGCATGTTCATTAATTATTCACATTCTTAGTCCTTCATCCAAGGCAACACAGTATCTTGGGCTGATCTGGGAACGTGCATGTGCTATATACCTAAACAGCATGTCTACCGTTGCAATAGCATATGGCCAGGAGGGCACAAAAATGATACCAAAATGTATATTTATGCACAATATTTAAAATAGTACTTCCACTTCCGCTTGGGAGTGCGACTGGCAAATCTAACCCTTGATCATTTTCAGAAAGCACACTGCTCCAAAGCACTAAAGTCACTGAAAGTTGAGGTGAATAACATTGATTATCTTGCTTCAATGGAACCTTTCAAGAGATGGGATATTTTGGGCCGGAAGTGAACAGGCATTTTTTTTTTTTTTAACTGATGTGTTGGAAGCAGGAAACATGGGCACCTGAGTGACTTTCACAAGATCTAAAGTGTGATAGCTACACAACAACGTCATCTCCAATACAGGTGGGGTCTTGTAGGACGTTCCCAATATGCATTGGCTAGAACCTACCAGTACTGGTGACGCCCATTCTTTCTTTATATTATCACAAACTACAATAAAAATTGCACAATTTTTCAGATTCAAGTTTCAGAAATACCGCCGGTCTCTGCTTGTGGTCCACTGTGGCTTGTTTGGAGTTTTGTTTGCGTCTGCTTCGGTGTCACTTGCTATTTGCTCTGCCGTTCAGACACAAAGACATGAACTCCCAAAAGGACAGTCATGCATGTGTCACTCACTCGTCTGCTGAGAGGAAGGAGAATCGCTGTGACATAGGACTCCCACAGGCCCACATATACACACACACTCACACACACATACAGAAATCTCAGAAAGTAAACTGCAGTGCACATGGGCACATGGGCACATGGGTAATGGAAATATCAACACAGCACCTTCCTTGTGACTTTACCTACAACATGGAAAGAGCTCGTAAAAAACAGATTAAACCCACAAATGTACCGGAGTGGTGCGTTTTAGGATCGCCACACCCTCAATAAATTGTTGTGCATGTTCCTTGACCTGCTGTTCTTAATTACAAACAAACATGCTCTGCTTAAGTCTCTAGGCTACAAAGATCCCCACGGCAGCACAGAGAATTCCCAGCATGTCAGCATGACACTGAATAGGAGTGCAGGGTTACAAGGACCTTTACAAAATGTATGTTTCAACCACTACTCAAAATCCATTAGCACCAAATATTTTTTGCTTTCTATCCCCCCCCCCCCCCTCCCTCCAGCTCGGTCTGTGCAAATTATCTCCACCCTGGCAAGCTTTCTGGTAAATATTGCAAAAGGAGGAGGTGTACATGTTGTACAGTTACAACATGTCCAGCGTGACTATATCATCTCACCGCATTTCAGGAGGAGCACATCGGCTTAGACAACGAGCCTAAAGGAGATTGCGGGTAGTATAACCTTGATGCACATAAACACACATGTACAGTACCATATGTTCAACTTGATGAATTTCTTAGTCTTATTCCATCTGCAGGCTTATTCTCATATATATATTTTTTCCTTCTCACCTCCACTTTCCCTCTGCTAAGGTGAGGTGTGGTGTATAAAACGGGTCAGTTGGGAACGTGTGGTGAGGGGGAAGATGCTAACACGAGCCGAAGTGTGATGCACTCTCTTACATAAACACTGTGGGATGGCCGTAGGCCACCTTCACACTGGCCTCTGCTGCATCTAATACAAAAGCTGTTGTCGCGTCCTCGTATTTTCCTAATTAAAGCTTTTTTTTTTTTTTTTGCTTTTTTCTTTTTTTTTTTGCTTTTTTCTTTTTTTTTTTTTTATAACGGGGCAGTGTGTGTCCTCATTAAAGGACATGTATAACGTGTGAAAATAGAGTAGACATCACACAGGTTGTCAGTAGGCGTGAGTGCCATCTGATTTCCACATTTCGGAAGGTGAAATGATTATCGTTTCATATTGCAATGCAGAAAATAATACTGATTATGATATAATTCTACAGAACTCTTTGGAAATTTTGGCAGAAGCAATGCATCGTGTTGCCTACTCTACACCACCCACACCGAAAGCCCACACTTTTAAAACACCACTCGGCTTTTGACTAAGGCTGCTTCTCTCTAATGGGCTCTCCACTGTATTAAACATTTAGCAGGATTCAAACCACATTGCTGTTCGAAATGGTTGGTGATTGGGGTTTTACTGACAAGTCCTCTCCTGCAACTTCTCTCTGTCGCCAAATCAGTGAACTCAAGGTTGTGGAAGTGGTAAAGTAAATCTGAGCTCCCACTTCAGGTTTAAGAGGTGACTCTTAGCATGGCTGACCATGTATCATGTAATGGAATGTGTTTTCTCGTTTTGCAATGAAACCCTTCGTACACAAGTACGAAAAGACCAAAGTGTAAGAGTACAAAACATGATGGATATAAGAAGCAGTGCTGAGTGGAATTGAAGTGGCGGCGAAGAAGGTAAACAGTGAACATTGTAAACATTGTAATACAATGTACAGTGATAAATATAACGTGTATGCGAAATATGAATAGGGATATACTGTACAGTCTCTGTATTATAGAAGAATATGAGAAAATGAAAGAAAGACGGGAAATAAATACAAGTAAATATAATGCAGTGAATACCTGTGATGTAATAAACTCTGCTTACATCACAAATTTACTTGTACACTATAATCTTATATAATACCCAACTAACGCTTTAGTGTATGAGTACCAGACCATGGACAATTTCTGACATGTCAATAAGTTAAAGAAAAAATGTCATTAACATTGTAATACTGCAGATGTGGTACTGCAGCTGGCTGCTCACCTTTATTACCTTTACCTTTGAAACTCGATTTGAGTAACAGGAACGTAGATGAGATGAGAAAGACTTGACTTGGTTTGACAGGTGGAGACAAGTATTAACACAGACATGAGGATAAAGGATTAGTCTGTAACTATGCTAGACATATTGTATAGATAGAGGATGCAAGATGCGAATATAAATTACATCATACTATAAGTCATCAAAATAACACTTGCATATTATCAGTCTACTGTACAGTAGTATAATTACCAAATATGCACTAATTAAGCTGAAAATTTGTATGTGAAAAATTATATAAACTGCTTAGCTTTCCTTTTATGGAAACCCATCAGGAGACGCCCAGGACACACAACCAAATTAGGCAATATTATGCATCTCTAACGCAGAATTTATATTATTGTAGAAAGGTATTGCATACTTTGGCACTTGACCTGAGTGGAGTCGTCTTTCCCAGATTCTGCTGCCAATAGTGACATTTGAAGCAAGCAAAGAGTGTAAATAAATAAATCCTGCAGATCGCTGACATTTAAACGTCCATCAAAAAAGTGTAGCCTGTTTATCCATGATACTGTATACCAAGTCAAAACAAATAGGTACCAAGTATTGAATAAAACACAGCAGGACATGCTTTTATAGGATAATAATGAACACTAGGGTTGAACATTTAAAAAAACAAAACTAAACAAAAAAAAAACATGTCTATCTGCTGCAGGGAGCCAAGGAAGGAAAATTAGAATTGTGTTTTTTTGGGTGAAAAGCTTGACATGTTTCCCTGTGACCCTAAGCATTCATGAGCATCTGCGAACTGATATATACGTACTGCAAGAAGGGAAATAGTGTTACTGTATGCTATCCTGTGGTGTAGCATGAGCAGCTGTTTTAAAAGCTGCTATTGGATTATGTCCTGTGTCTTAGAGGAAGCATGTGGTAGCGTTAATGCTCCTCTGTTGGTAGGTGCTGTATGATAGGAGAGAATTGGCAGGCGACTGAATTGAGGGGAAAATTACATTACATCGCTGTATAACAGCTATAAACCCTCATTCCATTACATCCATCCACAGATTTTCCTGTGGCGGCAACAACAGCTTTACAAAGTGAGGTTACAACAGTGTGAAAAATTACTGACACTGAAGACTCCTTCCATGAGTATTAAATAAGCATTACTTTGAAGAATGCTTTTTTGCATATGTTCATTATTAAACCTAGATTATGTGGCGCGTCTGCCATATAAGTCCTTGTGAATCAGCTGTTACTATAGAAACAACAGTGTTAAAAGACTGCTGGCCCTAAAGTCAGATTTGTGCTTTTATAGAAAATCAATCAATACCTTCTGCCAGATTTGAAAAATCAACAGCAGTGTAGTATAGGATTAGAGGTATAAGCTTGGTAATTAAATATTTATAAACTTGTAATACATAGATTGCTAATTAAAGATTATTGACTAATTCATGATAAAGTCATGAACATTATTGAACAGTGTAGAATACATTGTATAGAATTTGGGAGGATTCATTAATTTGTTTTATAATTAAAGTTTAACTTCATTAACAACTTAGCAATAATAATGTATCATTTATTAATTGGTAAATGACTTTGATCTTTGACTGAACATCTTTTGTCTATTATTTCTCAACAAATATTTTGATAATGAACTGAGGAGCTGCTCAGGAGCTGGATTAAATCATGTGTGTTGGGATTAAGAAAATGTAAACCTTTGCAATACCCCTGCAAATCTATTAAATATTTATAAAATCCATGACAAACCATTGAATAACTATTTTTATATTATTATTATTTTACAAATGTATATGTGTGTGTGTGTGTGCGTGTGTTATTCTTCTTTTACATAATGAAGAATAATAATATTATAATATAATAATAATTATTATAATAATAAAATATAATAAATATAAAAGAATAACAACTCTTTTTTGTTTGTCCATTTTTCATTTTGATCTGAGCTATGTGTTATTTGATTATATAAGAGTTTTTTTTATTAATCTTAAAGTATTTAATGTGTTGATGTAATTAATGTAATAAATGAATGTTCTAAACAATATTATTATAGCATATTAAACGGTAAGTAGATGTTAATAGATTAGATGGAAAGTTGATCTATTTTATTTCTTTTAGATCTATTACATATTTTAATGTTCTAGAGTGAAACATTAAAATGTTACATATTAATAATTGACCTGCGTATAAAAAGCCTTGCAGTAGATAAACTTATTTTAATAGCCTATACCAGAAGCTTGATAATAATGGTGGGTAGATTATTGGCGTTTTTTCAATACGTTCCCCCTCAAATATTTCAAATTAGATGGCTGTAGAAACTGTTAAATTGTAGTTCTGTAGTACGTGTTTTAATTAGCCTTACTAATACCATTTTGAAGCCAAATGTGCTTTTCTGTTTCTTTATATTTTCATTTAACGTTTAAAAGGTGCACACAGACACCTTTTTCAGTTTGGGGTATTTGATTCATTCCAAGCTGTGTAGTACTGGCTAATACATCACTCAGCAGCGTAGGAATCAAACACAGTTATTACAAGCTACAGTAATACACAGCTCCAATTGTGATATTTGCACTCTGCGGTACGAATAACCAATCCTAGCTCATATGTAAATTACTAATAGCTTCAGAATTCCCATTTGTACAGTTGCTTTAGCATCAGTGATTAAATCATAAGTGATTAACATTAGTGTTAGTGTTAGCTTGTTGTTCTTTGCTATCATTAAGTTATTTAATTTATCGAATAAAAATAAATACTACAGCATGGAAAGATTTCCAGATAGTTAATAGCTTTATATATTGAAATTGGTGCACAAATACACATAATCCTCTGTATATAATTGAAGTTGCATATGAATTAGTATGAATTTAGAAGACAGTGCCATTGAGCTGTGTTTACTCAACAAAAAAAAAAAATAGTAATGCATGATGGCTCTGCCTATGCTGGTGGATATTATGGGTTTTTACTATTGACAAGGACTATAGACATTTAATAACGTTAGCATTGAGCCATAATAATGAGGTTTATTTAAATTATCAGACATTATTACTGAAGGTTTGTAAAAGAATTTGTGTCCATGGCTGCAGTGAGGAACATTTCATTCCCAGGACCACATAAGTTTACATATCTCAGTTTAAGGCTGTAAAAGAGCTGTGAAGCTATAAATAGAACAGATTCAAAATAAGCCAATTAATTTGTATTAAGTGGTCACTAATGTGTGTGCGTGTCTCCTGCCATGATTGTTGTCTTGAGTTTTGAGTTGTAAGGACTGAAAGGTTCTAGAATGCTAAGTCATTGTAGAAAAATTGCATAGCATTTTGATGTCGATAAAAACGAGCATTTCTGAGTTCAAACCACAAATGATTAATTTTATGCTCTGGAGGAACAGTGTTGGTGTGCTTTGTCAGACTGTTGAAATGGTGGATAGGTTAAAGATGGAGGCTAACCTCTCTCACCTTATTTACAAGAGTCTCCCAGGGGTTCCATGTCAGAATGTCTGAAACGTGCCTCTTTACCCTCTTAGTAAAGGGTTTTTATGGCTTCCTTATATAATTCAAGCTTATTTCAAGATTTTTAATTTTTTTTTGTCAGGGAAACACTTTGCAGTAGGGTTCTATGCTGAGACTTCATGGGTTCCCCAATTTTTATGGGAACAGGTTTAAATGACAGGTTCCTCTTAGGTGTTTGTGATTTGACTTTTATTCTAGTGCTGTTATTTCAATATTTGCAATATTTGAGACATTAATCTACAAATGGAATAAAATTTCAAATGGTCTTAAAAAATAGACATGATGTTATATCGTATTGCTTTCTTTTTTCACTACTGTGTGATGGATTATTTAATCATTTCGGGGCGTTGACGTTGATGGCGCAAACAGATTTATTTTGGAACATTATTCCAGGCTCCTAAATATCTGTAGTGCATTTTAAATTCACAAATGAATAAATATTTGTTTTGCGGTATCCTTAAATTGAATAACGAGCATGCCCTTAGAAATGCAAAATTTTATAACCGCAACGATTATTATTATAAAGCTGTTTATAATTACAAAGCTGTTTTACATGGGTATAAGTCTATTGTGACTTAATAATGCAAAGATCTAAAGGAGAATTTACACTACTTTTAAAAGTATGACCTATATAACCTTCTGTGGTAATATATCTAGTAATAACAAATGAATTAAAAAAGCTTTTTTTTCATCATAGCCAATAAAGGAGATATTTAACGGATTGCTAACCACATGGGTATACTGTCGCTAACTATTCCCAGTGCAGTGCACTGAAAACCATTTAAGGGAATCTACTGCCAGAATGGATACTGAACGGCCAATTATAAATGTTACCACTTCATTGCAATGCTGCTATCTGAAAAAGGACATTATGTAAACACTGACTAGACTTTCACTTAATATTAATTTTCAGCAACCACTTTTGAGCTGCTCATCAGGGTCATGATGGATCTGAAGCCCGGAACACTAAGCATGAGAGGTATTCCCTAAATGGGAAACGCATTCCTTCACACCTAATAGCAATTTAACTCAAACAGTCCATTTAGTGGCATGTTTTTGGACAGCGGAAGGAAACCCATGTGAACATGGGGAGAACTAGGCAAACTACAGAGTGTCCCAAAATCTTTCATACTTAAAGGAAATTGTGTGTTTTTCAGACACAATGTACATTTGTTACCAAATATCATCTGCATTTCTCTGTAAACACACATCATCAAACAGACATCATCTCTCCCACTCATGATGAACCCCTGTTAATCAAATGCATTACAAATTTAAATATAAATTGTATTTGTCACTTACTTGAAATGCTTAAACAGCTGTTCGTGACCTAAAAAGGAAAGAAAAGATAGAATAAGAAGATAGAAAGATAGATAGATTTCCCTGCAATAATAGAAGAGAAAAAACTGCACAAAAAAAGAATGTAAATATCTCTCTCTCTCTTTCTTTTATCATATATAACGGTTTATCCTGTATACAGGGTAGCAGGGGACCTGGAACGTATCCCAGGAGACTTAGGGCAGAAGGTGGGGTTCACCCTGGAAAGGGTGCCAATCCATTGCAGGACACACATACACAGACACTCACTGAAGGTGAAATATAAAATCTACAAATATACAGTTACAATAATATAATAAAATAGTCATACATATAATGTATAATGTATAAAATATATAAATTACATGGAATGTGCAATATCAAAGGGGTATAAAAAATAAAGGAAATGGCATGTAGGTTAAATCATACCTATACATCATATATTTTTTATGCATTTCTATAATTATCCTTGTGCTGTATGTTTTCTTGGTACACCATGGCTTTCAAATTCCCCCACAGGTAAAAATCAAGCTTAAATCTGGAAATCTAAAATGAAGATATATCACTCACTTATTCTCACTCATCGTCTATATTGCTTTATCCTGTGTACAGGTTCGCAAGCCTATCCCAGGAGACTTAGGGCACAAAGTGGGGTACACCCTGGATCAGGTGCCAATCTATCCCAGGACGCACACACGCTCATTCACACAAAATGTGCAAATGGGAACACCAATTAAAATAATCTCAATGTCTTTGGACTGTGGGAGGAAACCAATCATGCGTGGGGAGAACATGCAAACTCCCCGCACACCGACCCGAGGCAGGAGTCGAACCCGGACCCTGTAGGTGCAAGACAACAGTGCTAACCACTAAGCCAACATGCCACCTAGTAAATATACATACTTTTTTAATATCATTTATTTTGCTCAAAAACACTGACTTTTATGTATAGAGACTTTAAAACCATGTATATACAAAGACTCAACCAGGGAACCTACAGTATACTGTAGCGTGAGGTAGCAAATCCACCCAGCATGCCACATCTGCACATATCATAAGATTATCTAAACATCAAGGAGGAGCATAAGCACAATTGGTATACTGAGTGAAACTGAAGACAATGCAGTAATGGTTATATGCGTAGGCAAAGGCATAATAACTATGCTGCAGAACCTGTCTACGAGCCCTTTTTTTTTTTTTTTTTGCAAACTGAAGCCACACATGACCTGTCCTCTGTTTGTAATTTCCATAAATCGGGCTTTAATAAAAATAATAAAAATGATAATAATAAAAATCCATAGACATGTTATATTTAAATTTCATTTCAACAAAGCATTTACTGCGTACAAGTATGACGTACTGAATTACAACCCAAATAACAAGGCATGTTTTTTTAGTATCTTAAACCAAATGACTTAAGATGTCAGATATCAGTATCATTTATTTCTGCACCATTTGCCTTATCCTATTCATGTGGCACTACTTTGCTGACCCTCCTGCCCTAACCTCACATGAATTACAAATTCTCAATAAACAGATTGATGTTAATTTATTTGTTATGTATGTTTACTCAAAAAAAAAAAAAAAAAACCCAACCCTCAACATTTTAATTAAAATAGTATGCACGCATCATCATGACTTTGCGAGCTTGGGCGTGATCTCGCGAGACGTCGCGTGATTTGACTTCTAGCTCCAACCTCCCTCCCCTCCCTCCCTTCTCTCTCTCTCGCTCTCTCTCTCTCTCTCTGGCGCCCTCCCTTTTCTGTCTGAACACATGAAATTCAGAGGATCTCCTCCCGAAACGCGAACACAGCGGTCAGAGAAGCGCTCGGCGACACCCCCCTCCCGCGCAACATGGCTACAGTTGTCACCTCCACCAGGTTTACGGAAGATTACCAGCTTTACGAGGAGCTCGGGAAGTAAGTGACTCGGGTACTTTTCTGTGGCTTCGGCGCAACTTCACTCCCCCCCCCCCCTCCTCCTCCATGTAACGTGTAATCCTATTGTTTTAGCTAGACGTTTGACAGCCGGGGAAACGACTCGCAACTACTTCTGAACCCGGGTGAAAGCAGAGCCCGGGTTCACGCGGCGGCGCGTGAGCAGTTCCGCGTCCTGGTTTTGATCAGATAGCGGGTTGGAACGCGCAGCATTTCGGCGTGTTTACGCGTTTGACTCGCATTTGCCTGTGGTTGCTCACTTCGGTTTCATGCACGTTAATGACAGCCAGGCTGTGATGAAAGACTCTCTCGGTGTGCCAGGAAGCTGTTTGGTTTCTTCTGCGGCAGTTAAAAAAAAAAAAAATTAGAACCTCTTATCAAAGTGCACGAGCTCTTCCGAAAGCCTGGAGGTTTTTTACGATCCGACATTCTAATCGCTTCGACTAATTATATCGCGGTATCCCGATATTAATCAGTCACTTCAAACGCATTCTTCCTACAAGTCACAGCCTTTTTATTGTAAAGTTTGCAATGCCATTATCCTAAAGATATCACTACCCTTTGTATGAGTTATATAGAGGTATGACAACTTAAAAAAAAAAAAAAAACATGTTCATCTTGACTTGATTTTTGCACCCATAGTGGCCGAAAGGTCTTGTTGATCCATAGGCAAAAATTGATTTGAAAGTCTACATTAAGAGAGAAGTGGTTAGCACTGCAGCCTCGCACCTCCTGGGTTCAATTCCCAGCTCTTGAATCTGTTGTGGAGTTTGATTCTGTGATTGTGTAAAGCTGCTTTGCGACAATGATCACTGTTAAAAGCGCTATACAAATAAAATTGGATTGAAATAAAATGGCATGTTCTCTCTGTGTTTAATGGGTTTCCTCCCACAAAGACATGCACATTAGGCTAATTGGTATTTCCAAATTCAGCATAGTGCGAGTGTGTGTCCTGCGATGGATCGGCTGGCACCCCATCCTGGGTGAAGCCCACCTCGTGACCCCAGTCCCCTGGGATAATCTCCAGGCTTCCCGCAACCCCGTACAGGATAAGCGGTACAGAGGATGAGCGAGTTTAAAAGAATGAGTATACATCAAAGCAAAAAATTGACAAATCATTGAAGACCTGTGACTTTCTGCGGACGCCTGACATTTCTTCACGTATCAGGACTGATGTAGTTGCATGCAGAGTTGATGTCTGCCTTTTTGCACAACAGGCCCTAATAGACCACTAACTTCAGATGAGCACGAAGAAATAAATCGAGTTGTGTTAGGTCTGGTCCTGGTTAACACCCTCTGGTTAGTTTCAAACACATCTTTTTGATTTTTAAATATAAAAAAAAATCTCAAACTTCATGCAAAGGGAAATGCCTATGGATCCTGACTTTTTGGACACTTGCAGTCTAGGCAAGTGTTTGAGTTAGCCTCTTAAATATTTAGAGCATTTGCAACCAATTTCTCATCATCTTTGTGTTTTTTTTGTTTTGTTTTTGGCCTAGATAGTGGGTTTTAAGGGGCTGTTTATGGGAATGATGTCGTTTTAGGAATTACTCCTCAATTATTTCCTGTGAGCAGTTTTCATATGTTTGCGATATCTTGTTTTTGTCAGACAATTAATTTCACATGTCGCATTAAGGATGGAAACGTTCTCCTCTCATCTGCAGTTTGTGTATTTAATTAGAAGCTATCTTGTCATGACACTTGTTTCACTGATTGCCTCATGCATCTTTATACACTCAGAAAAATAGGTTCTTCATATAGGCTTGCTAAAACTACTTAGATTCCCTGTGGGGAAACTGTGATTTAGGGCTTTACAATGAACATACAGAATTTCAGCAGGATTTGGACAAACAAGGAAACGTTAAAAGCCTTTCTTTTTGGCTTTAGGATTTGTTTATTAGCTAGTCTATAGTTCACATTTGGGGTAAGATAAAAAGGTTACCTGTCTTGTATTCTTGTATGTACCTGACAGTTGTACTCACAGTATGGTTGAGTGGCTCCTTGTCCTGCATTTGTCATGTCCTTGCCTTTATTTGACACATGATTGACAGGTATTCTGTGCATTACATCAGAACCACTCAGAACTCTGCATGTGTGACATCACACTGTTCTTTTCTTTTCTCCTTTTTTTTTTTTTTTTGAAACCAGGGGTGCCTTTTCCGTGGTGCGCAGATGTGTGAAGAAGTCTACAGGCCAGGAATATGCTGCTAAAATCATCAACACAAAGAAACTGACAGCCAGAGGTAAGTTTGAACGACGGCCCTCTCAGCGTAAACCCGAGTGACGTCATCTGGTTACGGCATGCTAGTAGAGCTCCTTTGGCTTTTTTTTCCTTTTCTTTTTTTCACTGCTGTGAGCGATGGGGGAAGTGTAGGCAGAAGATCTGGCATGTTGGTTGTCTCCTGGGATTACTTGTCGTTAATAAAAGAGTGTGCTCTTTAAAAAGGGGCCGTCTGACTATTCTCTGTGCGGCTCCAGGTGTTGTAGGGCACACAGCAATGCTGCGGTACGTGACAGAGACCCACAAGTTAGAATTCCTGCCAGGTCACGGTTTTCTGGGGCAACAAATGGAATGCGTGGTGAAAATAATGAAGTACGGTGTGGTGACAGTGACATTTGATTCTTAAAATTGTGCTAGGCGAGTGAGTGAGTGAGTGCCAAATGAAAATACAGGGTGTGTTTTCTATGCATGGATTGTGTGCCTGAATGTTTCTAAATAATGTGTGGTGGTGGTAAAACTATAATTTCAGAAATAATCTGCTTTTAATTGCTGTAGCACAAAGGCAAGGCAGGAGAAAACAAGCTATTTGGTGATGGATGTTTATTCCAAAGACATAAGATGATGCTTATTAATACAGAAGTAAGAGATTAAGTTTACTTAAAGTTCTTGGAAACCATGGTACTGCCCAGAAGTGTTCGTCGCCTGTGTTGCCCCTGCTGTTGCATTCCCATGCGCACGCACGCACGCACGCACACACGCGCGCACACACACACACGCGCACGCACACACGCACGCACGCACACACACACACACATACACATACACATACACACACACACACATATATATATATATAAACATACCATTGATGTGTGAGAATTTTATGCAAATAATTTTCCAAACACATTTATAAAGCAATCATCAATTTGACAAGCTTTACTATTTTGCAAAATTGATCATCGTACAAGAAGCATTTAGAAGAAAAAAATTTTTTGTTCTTAAAATTTTACATGCTGATAAATAATAGACTTGTTCAGTCTGTTACTGAAATAAGTCATATTTAATAATCAATTTATTCTGAAATGAGAAATAAGCTGTTGCACAATGGCCTCGCAAGAGCTCATTGCTCGCGCTTCAGCTTTTTTGGACGTGTCTATTAAATATTTTGGCAGTTAGTAAGGAAGTACCTACTTCTTAAATACCCTTTCACTCTCCTTCATCCTGCCAAGTAAGAATTTTTCATTCAGTTAATGGGAAAAGTGGTGCTCCGTATGGAGTGCAAGTGCCTCATCAGGGACTCAGCCCCTATCTTTGATGAACTGCTTTTCTCCATCATTCGGACCAATTAAGGGCTGCTAGAGAGGACCGTACTGTAGCCGTCCTATTAGCTGAGCAAGAGGGCATGACCGAAAGCCCTGACTGGTCATCTGGGAAAATGGCATTTCAGTCACAGACCCTTCCATAGCATTCTGCTCAATTTGATTTATCTAATGCCTATCTGACATGGTTTGGATGTCCTATGTTTTCTGTATATCCACCTTCAGTGATTAAAAAAAAAAAATGTTTATGTGGTTAGGACTAACGTGAAGAGTGGATCAATCTTCTGAATACCATTTAATGCCAAAAAATAGTTATTCGTGCAGTGTGCCCCCCCCCCCCCCCTTTCTCTTCTGCTTTTTCATCCTCAGACTCTTAAGGATTTAGCTGAAAGATGTAGTGGGAACTGTAATGACCCAGTGATTGGATGGGTTGACCCAGAGCTTGTTGCAGTAGCTAGGCAACTGTTTTCCTAGAACCGTTTCTTATTGGATGGCATAGATGAGGAGGACAAGACTAGCTGAGAGGGGGATGGACAGCTTGAGGCCAGGAGAAGTGGGGGAAAGATATGCTCTGTAGGTTTGTAGACCCATTTATCCATAGTAAGTATGTAATTGTGGACAGATATGCAGTTCCATTTGATTGTGGTTCTGTGCCCATTAACAGTTGGCCTGGGTGTAAGAAAGGCTTCCTGTGACTTAATTGTTTTATGCCCTTCTAATTGAACCATCTGTCTATGCGTCCCACTCTGCCCTGTTCATTATCTTTGCTTATGCATGGGTGGAAATGGTTAGCAATAGGGTCTGCCTTAAGATGTCGTATGTGTGTTGTCTAAATGATTCTTTCTTCTACATCAGAGATGGTGCTACAGCATGTCTGGGCTACTCTCTCTAATTTCTGTCAATTGAATATAAAAAAATACTACCTCATTCATCATATTATATTGTTTTGCGCCATAATTGTAACTAAAAATTCAAGTTTTTTGCCGCTTTTGTCTGTCTCCATCTCACCAGCTTTCTGTTTGTGTGAGTATTGCTGTGTATTTAGGTTAATCCACTTATTTAATTGTGTCTAAGTGAGACGCTAGGGATACAGTCTTGTGAAGTCTCTTGTTTTGCACTTGTTTTTTTTTTGTCCTTCCTACACGATGTGTAAATCTGTGAAAATAAAATATGGAAAGAGGTTTGGTTTACACTGTATATATTAGTCCTTTTGGAATGTAAAGGGAGTCCCAGTCGTAAAACATAGGCCTTGTAATATCATTTTAACTGTAGATGAGAACCAAAACTTGACAGTTATATATATCAATGTACTTTATATATAATGTCCACACGTTCCTGGCATTATTTCTGTTTTCAGTGGTTGCTTTGATGATGTTTTAAATAAATGACCATTTATGTAGTGAGAGAAGAGGTGTAAACAGAAGCAGCAGGTTTTTATTATTATTATTATTATTATTATTGTTTTGATGTCGAGACATTGCCATAAAACAAAAATTATAGCTTGATTGCTTAAAACCCAGTTTTAGGTTTGGGCTTCTGATATACCAAAGATGTACCTCCACCACTTTATAGATAGACCTTCTGGTCTGGCAAATACCCAAGGAATTGTGAGATTTCCCCTGAGGGATGTAGGCAGTTTAAATGAACTGGGATCTCGTGTTAGATTGGCTATTGACAGGCCCTTATACTCCAGTCAAGCATACATGTTTGAGAAGGAGGCCTGTGCTGAATGGGTCAGCATCCTCATGTGACCTTTCGTATCCAAACCAATTTTGACACCTGGGTCCATTAAAATCACTGTGACTGAGTCCGCGTGCAACTCCAGGCCGCTTCCAGAAGTTAACCCTTGGCTGCGCTTTAGTAGGGGAACTATTTTCACTACACTAAGCCAATTTATGCAAACAAAGGCAGCACCCTGCAAGGCAGATATTTTTGTATGTCAAGAGTGAAGGTTTTCATTATAATCTATAGATTGCATGGTGCTTAGTTAGAAAATTATATTTTAGTACTTTGTATTGGGCAGTGCAATATTGCATGGCACACCAGTTCCTCATTTTTATCATTATGTAAATTTTTCAAGTGATTTGTGCTGTAAGTACCTATGCCTCACCCAGAGGACTGTAAATAGTTATTTGGGTGGAGTTAGAAATGGTGCACACAGATGGTTTGGTCAACATTTGCTCTTTGGTCCTATACTAGTCTTCAGTAGTGGGATAATGATGACAGTTAAGGGGGGGGGGGGGGGGTCTTCTCAGCAGCAGTTTGCCAGTAGCAATGTTTGCATGACCGAAGGGACAGAAACCAGCTCAAGCATTTCTGCTACAGTCTACAGTTGGTATTGTTTACTTTTAAGACTACCAGTTGTATAGGTTCTCTGGAACCTCCAGAGAACTCTTCCCAGTTTCCCGATAAGCTTTATTGGAGCCGGTATTGGACCTTCTGTTTTACACTGTATATATTAGACAGTCTCTTCAGTTACCTGAATTTGCTAACTCTAATTTGGTGTTGTAGAGTGATTAAAAGGTGCTAATAAGACCAAACTACAGATGTTTTATTGGTGAGAAAGTGGAGTGGTTCTCTCTTGAGCTGTGCGGTTTAATTGATCATTTGTTGGTCAGTTTGTAAATCTGAATCGATTGACATTTTGTAATGGCTTGGGTAAACTTTCAAATGTTAAATAGTCTAAAATTTGTAAAAATATAGCACAGCTTTTGCAAATACTCATGTTTTGGGCATTTAGATTATCAGTTTGTATGAGACATGATATTTAAACAATGATGCACCACATTTTAGATTTTATTAGATTCCTTTAGTAGTGTTTAATACTTCTAAATCTGTAAGAAATATAGCTGCTGGAACTAAATGAGACAGTAAACATTAGTGTTACCGAATCAAATCATAAATCACAATTCCCTAAAATCGAATCAAATCAAATCAGCAGTCTACCTACGATTCACAGCTCTACACACACTTCCTCCATGCCCCTTTTGGGTACTTTGTTCTGGGTGACTCCATACTGTGTCCTTTTTGTGAAACGTCTATCGATTTCATCTTTCCTCCCCTCCCTTCCTTCCCAGGCTTTGTCCTTGTTTCTCAAGCGACAGACCCTCTCTTGTGTGTTTATCTTCCATAATGATAGCTAGATTCAAATCAAGAGATGAGCTGGAATTTGTCAAATGAAATTGGGTTTGCTTTGGTTTTCTGACTGCGGCGCATACAAAAGCGTACAGGGAGTTGTAGCAGTGGTTGATGGGGCTGAACCCAGGAAGGCAGATTTGTGCAGTTACACACCTGAGTGGGAGTAGGGAGGTGGGAATGGTCTTCTCTGCCAGCTGATTGTCACAAATGCACAGACAAAAGGCCTACAGTAGTAGTCAGAATGTGACGGTTGATCCTTTATACCTACTGAAATTCAGTTTTTCTGAAATTCAACCTTCTCCAAATATTTTTATGTGAAAACAACGTTTTATACATTATCCACACAGAATGCAGTGAGACAACATGGAGAACTGAAAATAAAACTGAGAACAGTGGTGGTGTTCTTTTTGTGGCGTTCACACTGGTTGCATGCATGGAGCTCACAGCAAGATGTTTCTCAGCAATTGAAAATCGCACACTGTATCTATTTCACTGACTCTGGTCTCCAAACTGCTATCATTGGTTATCAGCAATCAGATCAATGTAATGAAGTGTTGCAGAGGTAGACGTGCTTCTACTGAAGGTAATGACTGCGTTGTCTGTGTGCTATGATTGCAGTGAAGCTTCCCTTAACTGTAATGACTAGTGCCATTATCATTAGCTTAAATAATCATTTGTAACAACGCTCACTTCCAGGCATTAGAACATACAGATGTCTGCCAAAGGCAGGTGAGAAATGAGTAATAAAAGTTTATTCATTTTAAAAGAATTGTAAACAGTGTGGCAAATAGCAGAGCACTTTATGAATGAAGTGCATCTTTGTCAGCTTTGGCTTGTGTTCTCTGGTCTCTGGTCATTTTTAAATGAGAAACAGCTTTTCATAAAGTATGGCATGATGTCGGCAGTTGTTTGTGCCATCCTGATCAAATAATGCAAAACATTTAAGGATGGGATCACCAGGGGCCATCCGATACCATGTTATCGCAATACCTTTTTGTGATTCTGTATGTATCACAATTTTCCAGATCTCCCAATGCAGTATTTTTTTTGTTTATATATATATATATTTATTTTGTTTATATTCTTTTGCAAAATTTCTACAAATTCCTTTTTGAATTTCCTACAAATACTCATTTTGTGTGATTTAGATTAAAAGAGTATGGCTTGGTAGGAAACATGACCATTAAACAATTCAAGTTACACAGCATTTCAGAGTTTATTAGACACCTTTAGTTATCTTTAAATACTTTTACTCTGTAAGAAATATGTTACTAAATCAAATTATAAATCACAATGCCCAAAAATCTAATCAAGTGTAGCAGAATTGTTACACTTCTTTGTGCCTTGCTGATCAAATAGCAAGTATGCAAACAACTACAAATGGGATTTACCAGGGGCAATCCGATACGATACTATCACAATACCAAGGTGCCGATTCGGTTTCTATTGTGGTTTTGTAAATATCATCATTTGTAACTTTTAAGATTTTGTTACAATTCTCAACAAATGATTTGCTCCGATCTCACAGGACGCTGTGCTGCCTGCCAGCGTGTGAATAGTTTCGAGCTCACCCGATGTAGGATTATAAAGGAAACGCACCATTTTACCACCTGAACTGTGTATATATAAAACATATATAAATAAAATAATAATAAATAATCATTTTGAAGGCAGTTTGTCTGTATAAATTGCCATGAAAAAAGAATCAAGGTATCTCCCAATCTCTACAAACCATGCTAGTTATTTTAATGTTGATGAAGTAGTGTTCGCTTGATGCTAGAGTAGTTTGCGAACTACAGTCCAAACTTTTGGTTTGTCTTCTCTTTTCATAGCTTTTTTGTAATTTTATCTATTTATTTATTTTTAAAATGAGATTGGGTTTAAATGTAAATAGAAATGTGACCATTAAGATCAGTTATTCAGTTCTGTATTGTACACTATTTTATCACGTGTCCTGTAGTGTAATTATACGGTCATCGTTTTAAGCGTGAGTTTAATCCAATTTTTTCCCCTCCACTACTAACACACAATATGAGAGGTGGCAAGTGAAACAGACGGACTTGCAAAGCAAGAAACATAAGCTGGCCTTGTTCTTTTGCAAATGCAAATAACTGTCCTTTTAATCAGTTTGCAAAGATGAAGGCAGCAATAAGATGGAAGGTGTGTCTGATGCCGGGCAGATAATAACGCAGTACTGTGTAAAATTAGCCCTGACTTGCTTTTAATGAAAGCCGTATTTGGGCCGACTGTGACATAAGTGTGGTCAGAGAATGACAGCAGACATTCTTACCCGTGCCCGGTTTCAGAGCTGTGTTTACAGAAAAACTGAGCAGGAATGTTAAGGTAAGACTATAATCTCTTATCCATAAATCATGTTGACAATATTTTTTTCCCCCTCTTATCTACACGGTCCAGGATACATGTGAACTTTGTTTGGAGGCTGTTTATGTGTCGGTGAGTCACTGGCTACTCTTAAGACTCTTCTAAGGACAAGCCTCCATACACATATGCCTACACACGCACACACAAAAGCCCTTACATGCAGATGGGACTGATAGAGTTCTACCTAACCACACGCTTAGTTTAAGGTTGGAGAAAAAAAAATCACCACCCATCTCTTAATATAAAAATTCTTCAATCTTGTTTGAGTTCAGATAAATAATTTGGGTGCACATGCAGCAGGCCGAACTTTCTGACTGAACTTCTATGGCTCAAGCATAAGTGTTTAAGTGTATTCCTCACATGCATGACACACCCTCACTCAACACTTCAGCCTCTTCTGTATAAATATTGGACTGGCTCTCTGTTGTTATTTGATGTTGGCCGTGTGTGTGTGTGTGTGTGTGTGTGTGTGTGTGTGTGTGTGTGTGTGTGTGTGTGTGTGTGTGTGTGTGTGTGTGTGTGTGTGTGTGTGTGTGTGTGTTGTCTACAGGGCTGTATAAATCACCCCAGGCTTCCAGTAACACTTAGTAAACACTTTGGCCCATCGCTCAACGCATGCTGGGCTCTGATGTTTATGAAATGTCAGCTAATACAGCGCTCTCCTGGCCCAGGGAAAGCTTCTTTGTTTCTCTCACTCTCCATTTTTCTTTTTCTTCTTCTTTTTTTTTTTCTTTTTCCAGCCATTACAGTTACATTGTAGATTTCGTTTTATTTCTCTTTTTCTGTTTCTTTTTCCTCTCTACTGTTCCCTGTTCTCTCGCTATCGTTTTCTTTTCTGATATGTTTATCTGTCGTTCTTGATCGTTCTCTTTTTCCTTAGAAGGTCCACATATTCTTACCCAGGCTGTTGGCTCTCAAGTGTTCTTTGCTCTTTTTTTTTTTTTTGGTGTTTTCTTTTTATCTTTTGTTGTATTTATATGTGGTTGGTTTTGGCAGGGTGGAATGGTGTGGTTGGTGCAGAATGGGCAGTTTACTGTAGACACACACACACACACACACACACACACACACACACACACACACACACACACACACACACACACACACACACGTGTAGAAATATTCAGGGTTGTATAACAGCACACAGGACTTGATGTGTTTTTGCCCTGTTCAAATTTCAGGGATTATTGCATGCACTCTTCTCGTGTTCTCGAGCTTATGACCCTCATTTTGCAGACAAACGCACACACACACTGTGCTTGCCCTGTCTTAAACACTGCTAGTAGGCGTCTTGCTTACAGTTCACCTCATGAGGAATAAGGCCAGTGTAACGTCCTCCGTCTCTGTGGCTTCCATCAGCTTTACTTAAAGATTCCACACAGCGTGCTGCCCGCTACAGCACACACACTAACGTCAACAAATATAACGCACATCTTTTTCAGATCTTTCGGTCTCTCTTAAGGCTGGGGTATATTACACAACTTTTACCATAATTATAACCGTGATTCTCTGTTGGAGCAGGTCGGGTCTCGCTAGCTGAATTTTGGGGCAGATGCAAACACTTCTAATGTCTTCCATCCAGAATGAGGTCTAGAGCACTCATTTACTCATTCAAGTCCATGGTTCTTCCATGTATTCACTCACTCACCCTGACTCATTTATTTAGTCATTAATTTTCTCACTGAGGCACTTACTCATTCATGTAGGTTTTCACTCATTCCTTCAATAATTCAATCACCCACTCACAAGGTAACTCCACCACCCACTCACAAGGTAACTCCACCACCCACCCAAGGTAACTCCACCACCCACCCAAGGTAACTCCACCACCCACCCAAGGTAACCACCCACTCACTCACCCCCTTTCACTTCAGTCGCTCAGTAAGTGCCTTATCCTGGTTAAGGTAACTGTGGCTATGAAGTTTATCTTGGCAATACTGAGTGTGTAGCAGCACTACATCTGGATGGGGTATTAATTCATCCAAGTGTGTGGGCATCATGCACACACCCCCACATGTATTTACACCTAGAGGTAATTTCTGGATGCAGAAGTCATCAAAAACCTGTTGGGAGAAAAGCCAGTGTAAACCCACAATAAAGATGTGAAAGTCCATACAGGCTTTGAAGCAGAAGCACTATCTGCTGTTCCTCCATACAGCCCAGGTTGATGTGTTCAGTCTGTATGTTCATCAACTACACAAATGTATGGATTCTGTCAGTATGGCAATTAAAATGATTGCAAAAGCAGGACTCTTGGGGGCTAGAGTGGTGTAAAGGTTTATTCCATCATTGTGTTCCCAGTGATGCTATCAGCCTTTGATGGGAGTCCAGCAGAACATAATCACCATCTTTGCTCTCAAATTGGGAGGAATGGACGACTTCTGTCTTCTGTTGATCAGAGCAGAAGTAGTCATGCGAGCGTGTGTATCCCAGATGCAGTCGGCTGAGTTCAAAAGCATAAATGCAGATCAAGAAATTGTTACAAAACCGACATTATGAGCCGCAATAGAGTTTTTTCCACCAGTATTCGATTAGTTTAGATCTTTGCTAGTAATCTGTGATAGCATTTGGTTAGTGTGTGACTAATGTGTGAAGGAAGTCTTTCTGTACTTAATATCTATTAGGATTGTAATGGTTATAAGGTGTCTTCAACGGCACACTGCCACACGTCAAGGCTAGGAATAGAGCGTCGTAATTTCCTCATTTCCCCGATGAGCACGTCCAGCCTCGTATTCGCCACCCCACCTAATGACGTCAAGTGCTCAATAACTCTGCCTCAGGTTGATTGATAACACAACGTTTCCATCGATCCCTTGTTAAGAACAGTTTAATGACTTCATTTGTGTAGCGGGGGAGGCTGGTGTTCTGACCACAGCTGGAGGATCAGCAGTGTATGTACCTGTTCTGCTCTTTGCGGCTATATGAAAGGAAGTGAAGTGTGTCTCCTGTCTTCAGGAAAGAGCTTCACATTAACAGCTCCTGCTGAGGGTTTCTCCAGGGATACTGCACTGCACTGCCTCTGCCTCAGTTTGAGTTTGACTCGGTGGCTGTGTGTTGGAGTTCTACAGTAGGATATTGGAATATTCTGCCGCAGTGTTGGCGTGGCTGAGCCCTGCTGCTTGTGACGGGCATTGTTAAGGAGGGCTTTGTCCTTTTTGAGTCTACTTAAAGTGAGGTATAAGTTGAGCTAAGCCAAGTTGTCTTGTTAATACTGCGGCTTGTGTCTGGCTTTCTCTCGTCTCCACGCAGCACATTGCACTATAGTGATCTCACAGTCATAGGTCACTAACCATCCAGATACAGACTTTAGAACCTGTGTTTTCAGTGTTAATGTATGGACAGGAAAACACGCTCACTGATAACTTGTTGGTTTTTATTAGGGGTGCTTCGATCGATCGGTTGCTGATCGTAATCGGCCAATAATTGCATTGGGAAGTTTGATCGGCTGTCTCTATAATGGCTGATATAGAAAACCGATCAGATGACTCAAAACTCGCCAGACAATTTTTTTGCCGCGCTGCTAAAATGGCTTCACCGGTCTGGCAATTCTATATGTTGTGTGAAAAAGACAATACATTAGCAATCGGCAACCTGTGTAACAAGACAATTCCACGAGGCGGGAAGCACCCAAAGCATTTTAACACCACAAACCTCATCAGAAATTTGAGAGAGCGGGAGAGCTCAGCAACTCGCGCGCCGCCACTCACTCAGCTGTCGGTAATACCCCTATCTCACCTACGCGGGTTCATCATGATACACCGCGGGTTTTGGCGCTGTGATTACGTTTCCATCTTTCCGCGCGAAAACTTAAACATGTTTGTCAAACGTTTCATTTTTTAAACATTTGGTGGTCCTCGCGGATGCTTGCGGACTTTGCAGAACATTCAGCAACTCACGTCCTACTTGTATGTTATTTTATTTTATTTTTATACAATCTACAGGAAAGTTGTATTTGTCAAGCTCTAAGCTGTTCCCAATTACTAAGCAAGCACAGGCTGCTATGTTTTAAGTTTTCTAGTGATCGGAGATCGGTGATCGGCCCCAAAAATCCTGATCTGAGCACCCCTAGCTTTATGGTTTTGGTGGTTAGGGTTGTATCGCCATCTGTTGGTTTGGCATGCTCTTGACGGTTTGTTTTTGGCTCAGAGGTAGTGGTGGTTTCTTTTCTACCAAGCGGAAGGCCCAGGTTCGATTCCCAGCCAATGCCCAAACCACTAGTCCTAGCTCATTGGTGACTTAGATCTCAGAAATAAAGCAACAACAAAAAAAACAAGGATATTGAATAAAATGTAAAAAGTTACACAATCATTTTGGTTTATATATTTTTTTATCATGCTTTAAAGTAATACCATCTGCTGTGGTGTTTTTATTTATTTATTTTTAAAATATTATTGCTACTGTAGATGCTAGGCGTGTGCGTATATATGATTTTTAAAATCAGGTTTATTGCCAAGTATGCTTTCACATACGAGGAATTTGATCAAAACTGCTTGAAATCTATAAATGAAATAAGGAAGAAAGTACTACAAGAAGATAATAGATATACAAATATGTGCAAATAAGTATTTCTTAACTTTGTATTAAGGCTGTAGCCCTCGGAATATTTTAGTAATCGAGTATTCTACCAAAAATTTAACCGATTAATCGAGTAATCGGATAAAATGTTTTTTTTCCTTAATTAAACAGCAATGTAAAATATATAAGAGAAACAAATATTGATTGGTTTTCTTTTTAGAAAAATCTACTTTTATTTTTTAAATGCATACAGCATTTTATCAAAAATAAACATTGTCATTATTCACAATAGGAGGAATAACTTAACGTTGACTGAGATGAATTAAGTGCATTACAGTGCCATACATTCTTATTCTTAAAGTCTTTTCGTAGATGCAAAAAAAAAAAAAAGTTATTTCAAATGACTTAGTTCAAAAAAATAAAGGCACAATTTAAAATAAATTTTAATATATTTTTATCGCTCCCTTCCATTTTGCAGCCTGCAACAGAACGCTCCCTCAATTCAATACACAGCTAAGTGTTTGCGTCTCCTTCTGCTTTGTGGATGATGTAAGCGCTTCTTCTTCTTCAGTGTTTACCGGCGGCTTGCATCCGGATGCGCGCTGTGTCACGCCAAACAAATAATTGCGCAAAAACATAACGCAAGCTTTTAAAATGAATTAAAATAATATTCATTTTAATTTAGAAGATTTTGCCTCTATCATTTTTTGTAATCCAATTACTCGAGTTACTCGAGGAATCGTTTCAGCACTACTTTATATATATATATGTATACATGTGCTAAATTAAAAGGTTGCAGAGTTTGTAGAGTGTGCAAAAAACATGCAGGCTATGGCAGTGCAGAGTGCAAATGTTTGTACAATTGTGCAACAATTTCCGTTAAAGTAACGCATTGCGTTCGTGCATGTAATGTCCTCAGAAATAAGTCTGCCAGTGGTGGTCTTGAACCTCGCTTGTTAAGTCAACTGCAGAAGGAAAGAAGCTTTTTGTGCAGTGCGGTTTCGGTCTTGATTGACCGAAACCTCCTGCCAGAGAGTAGCATATTAAAAAGTTTGTGTCCGTGACGGGAGGGTCGGCCACAAACTTTCCCGCTCGCTTTAGTGTCCTGGCGTGTAATTCCTGTAGTGACGGCAGATTGCAACCAATCAGTCTATCAGCAGAGCGAATGATACGTTGCAGTCTGTTTTTGTGCCGTTCCATTTCAGTTTGTTTGCTGCAATGGGGTACCAGAGGGTGATTGAGCAGGTCAGGATGGGTGGAAGGCTCACTGATGGCAGTGAAGAAATGTAACATCGTTGACCTTGGCAAGTTGAACCACAATAAGTGCATCCTCTGCTGTGCTTTCTTGGTTACGGAGCTGATGACAAGCTCCCACTTGAGGTCCTGGATAATGATGGGAAGCCTAGAAAACGGAAGGACTACTCAGTACTGATTGGGGAGCCACACAGCGTGATGGGGCTGGGCTGAGAGGAGTTTGTTTCTGAGGTCCATTAGAATCTCTACTGTGTTTAGGGAGTTGAGTTTCATGTTGTTTTCTGTGCACCAGGTCACCAGATGGTTAATCTCCCTCCTCCAGCAGAGATATCACCCCTGGAGATGAGCCCAATCAGGGTGGTGTCCATGGTGTCTGTATATATATACACACACACACACACACACACACACACACACACACACACACACGCGCCCACACACATACACATGAGGGTGAGTCAAAAATTATCTACACTCTGGCTGTTGAATTTCTTTGTTCTTTTGTTCTTTTTGTGCTTTTCAATACCTCGTCCATCCGTCAACAAGCTTTCGTATTCACTCATTAAAAATTGTTTTCGGCTGATCTGCGAGTCACGTATGCACCTTTAAGTAAATCTTCCTTCTCGTAGGGCTGCTTTTAGGGGACTAAGCAGTTGAAAGTCTGATGGAACGAGATCAGGACTACAGGGAGACTGCTTAACACCTCAGAATGAAGTTCTTGCAGAGTGTCGACGGCATCGGCAGAAGTGTCCGGACGTGCATCGTCATGCACGATCATGGCGCCGGTGGACGGCGGCCATCCGTGTTTAATCCAAAGTTTAGGCTTGAGGTGTTTTAATAAGTATCTCACTAACGAGCACTGTTGATTGTTGAACTCTTTTCTTGATGATAATATTCAAATACTGTGCCCTTGAGAATCCCAGAAAACTCTAAGCATCAAATTTCTAGCTGATGGCTGACTTTTTAACTTTTTGTGGTCACCAAATGAGGATGTTCCCGTTTCATAATCTGCCGTTTACTCTCAGACTCATCAACAGTAATAATTCTCTTTAATAAACTTCCGGTGCAAATTTTGTTTGCAGATATCCAAACACTTTCTCAATACTGCGCACAAATTATTATGTTTGATAAATAACGGCGCCAGGTACACCCTCAGACCACCGTAAGGAGTTTTAATATAACTGGAGTGCCGACCATTTTTGACTCCTCCTCATGTGTATGTGCATACACGCACACACACACACACACACACACACACACACACTTTGAAGAAAGGATGACTTGTCGACAGGTCACAGTTTACAACTTTAAAATTGCAACAGGACGTCTCACGATACAGAGGGGATGTCTTTAATTAACAGACGAGGGGAAAAACAAAAACAGCAGCGCTCACAGAAGTCAGAAGAATGGCTATGACACTAACTCAACCCCGGCCCTACTGTTTTTGGGCTGAGGGAACGAGGGAATGTTAAATATTTTCGCCCTCATGCCGAAATATTCCGGCATTGTTCATGTAGCCGTCTGCGATCTCTCATGACGAAGCTTTTAGACCGATCTTCACGTTCAAAGAGTGTCTCGTACAGCTGTGCACAGATGCTTATAATTAGCTGTGTGTTGGTGTTTTAGTGCTATGATATGAATTTGCATTTCACTATGGTCTCTCTGCAGAGCTTATAATGAAATGTTTTTCTCTTGTTGTTGTATTATAATCCTTGATTTAATTTCCCTCTAAAACCCATTAGTTTCTAAACTCATCTGTTCTCAGAGGAGGTGTATGTGTGTTGCAACTGCCGTAATAGATAATTAGGCATAGGGAACGATTTTCAGAAAGTGCCGTCATGAGCAGTAGAAATATCGCTGCACTAGCGGCTCCTGTTTAGCTTTCCTATGCAACAAGGTACTCTCTGAAGTCTTGGACATATGCTGGGTAGCCACTACTCACTCCTTCGCGTCGTCAGACTTGATTAGCTGGATTAAGCACATCACACGCCGCGTTCCCCACAAGACAGACGAAAGTTAATCGCTGCTGCAGGGCCAGCAATCTTTTAAACACCACCCTGTGTCTGTGTGTGTGTGTCTGTGTGTGTGTGGATCCCACATGGCCCCAACTCTTCAAATATATCCGTATCCATGTCTGAATGGACGCACATTTTCTCCCTTTGCTATTCTTAGGCCCGCTTTCCTAATGTTCATTCCGCGATGGAAATGTCACACGTCCCTCTGTGCAAGGTTTTACGAGCCTCTGCGTCAGTCCACAGATGTCAGTTTTACACACATGCACCACCCCTTGATATGCTCAACATCTCAACGTGTACATGGTATGCGTTTTTTTTTTTTTTTTCCCCGTTCTCTAAGCGGCTGGGGAATAGTGCAGTTATTGCTTATGATTATCATTTCCAAAAAAAATAATTATTTTATGGATTTCCATTTATTTGGAAATCATAACACACTAAGAGACATCTTATTATATATCTCATCTTGAGTTGAGTTATTTAAAACATTTTTTTTTTTCATGATGAGGTAGTTAAACTTTTGGATTATCTAACTTCATTAAACCGTAGAAATGACTTCTTTCAGGCTGTGAGCACAACAATGTCCATTTGTACACCAGACAGAACCGCCTTTGTGTTCCGTCTCCGCAGGACAGTTCAGTTAGATTAGTAAGCATGTTGGTTAGAGCGGCCAGATGAGACAAGCATGTGAAAGTTTGCCAGAAATGCTGCCTACTTAAAGCACTGCTTCATGACCAGATAGAAGATTTTTTTTTTTCCATGACCATCACTAATATAAAAATCATAAGACTGCTATAAAATCTTGCTGTACACTGCTTACTTTATAGGTCTATTTACAGTCACGTCACGAAACACCCAGACAAATCTGCATGACGTTATAAATTAGCAGTATTCTGTCAAAGCCGGATCGTATTTTTTTAATTAATGAATTTATTATTTTTTTAACGAGCTGAGAGTTCACAGGGAATAAACGGTGAATGATGGTTATCCAGCTAAAGCTGCGCCGTTACGCCACTTTTTCCACACTCTGACGTCAGTTGTGCATAAAAAAAAAAAACTTGTTAAACAAGAATCCCGAGCTAATGCAAGTCTAAACCCCACAAGCATTCAGCACCCTGGCTACACACCTCTAACCACACTGCAACCTTTCTCGCAACGGAATTCCTAAGAAAGATATTTTCGCACGTTACGCAATAGCGCCATTAAAAGGTGTTTATGTAGACATGATGAATTTAAGCTCAGTGACATCCTGTCTTCTTGCGGTTTTATGCAGATGAAAAGCTAGTAAGTCTGTTTATTTGATGCTTCACTCAGAGTTGTTGCACAGATAATATAATTTTGTTTATAATTTGTACTGTGTGCATGCGTGGGAGATGATGACATGATGGAATATGGCATTAATATGATGAAGTGAGGGAGTGCTTTTAATTCTGTTACTCGACAAAGCTCAAGATCACATGTGTGTGCACATGTTGTGTGTATACTTGTGTGCTTGGCTGTGTTGTTGTCCTCTTCTCTGGCTTCGTGACTGTTAAGCGCGGTGATCCTGTTTGAGCTCACCACACACTTGGGTGTCACCTGTGCTCGGTGATGCTTGTCTGCAGGGGACATGCCTACGTGAGGCTGTGCAGGTAGCACAAACACAGGCTTGTTTTCATTCCAGGATTTATTCTCACACCAAACACTCCATCTTAATAGAGAAATAATGTGTTGGAACGTTGTATTTTTACAGTTTTACCAGAATGAAGCTGATGTTATAAATGTATGTTAAAGGGTAATGTGAGATTTTAAACAGATATAGCGTGTATACTTGATAAATATCTGTCTTTTGTGATCTTCTCCAAAGCGTACAGAGTAATAAGGGGGCGGGCTCCTCTAGCTCAGTTAAGTTGTTGGACTACTGGTCCCAGGTTCAAACCCCAGCACCATGTTCATTTCGAGGAGTGAGAACACAATCGTTCAGTGCTCAGGAACTTGAAGAGGTGTTCTCGAGGACGGTGTGGCATGCTCGGACACAAATCGAATCCGATATGGAAGCCTGATAATGGAATTAGATTGTTGTAGTTGTTTAAACATGAGGTCATCAGTGCTGTCAGTCTCCTGACAATCTCTGTTTCCATGTAGCACGTGCCAGCGTCATCCTCTGATCTACTCAGCCATTGCTGATAACATAGTAAGTCACGTGAGAGCAATGCTCTTGCCATTTTTCCAGTAATATCAATCATATTAGGTATACCGCAAAAGTCAACTGCCTTGTTCTTTTCTTCTCTTGTGATTTAATGGCGGCTTACGAACCACATAGTTGCATACTTCCACTTCCAATGTCAGGTGGTGTAAATGCGAAAGTGTACCTGAGAACGGAGCACAAAAATCAATGTGAACGCCGACCAGCAGACTTGAACCCAAAGTCTGGTTTATTTCCATGAGTGAGAACACAATTGTTCAGTGCTCAGGAACTTGAAAGGGTGGTCTCGAGGACGGTGTAATAAAAATGGCCGAAATTCCTGTAATACAGTGCTTGGTTTTAATAGCAGAGTTTCATTTGGCACAGTTTACAATCTAAAGCGCTGTTGTATTTCCCCGCTTAAGGCCATGATATAACCGATCTCAGTATAGACAGAAGGATGTCACAAATTAGAAGCATATACGGTATTGCCAAGAACTGTATGAATATAGTTGTCTTGAAACCGGAAAAAGTGTGAACATGCACTCCCGCTAATCAAGCGTAAGCAAGGAATGTAGTAAGGCAGAGACACCCAACCCTGCTGTTATCGTACATCTGCCGCCCTGTGTGTAGTTTCTTTTTAACACCTGATCGTGTAGTGTTAACATTAAGTAGGTGTTCGAAAGCGGTAGGGGTAAGACTGCATGATTTGATGAGAATTTATTTATTTATTTTTATTATTTTGACACATATTGTGTTTGCTAGTTAACCTTTGATATGTAACTATTAACTGTACCATTTTCTACCCATCTGTATTTATCTAGGTTATCCCCAGATACTTGGGTCTTATTAAAATAATGTATTTAAAACAGTATTTATTTCTCAACTCCAAAAAAGAAAAGAAAAAACATAAATTATTGACAGACACTAAATTCCTGACTATGCAGCCTTTGGTGATTAAATAATTGCACAGGTTCATGCTACAATTTTGATTATTACGTGAATAATTGCACAGCACTAGTTAGGAGCAAAAGAAGTAAAGGCTAGTACTGCAGACTAGTACTGTGCGCTACAAGTCAAACGTTTGGACACGCCGTTCAATTTAATGGTCTTTGTTCATTATTGTCATTTTCTGTACTGTAGAACAATGCTGAAGGTGACCGGAATATGAAATGTTTTTCTCTCAACACCTGATGCTGAGACGTGTTTGCTATCTTTAGCTCTGTAAAGCATTGGTGCTATGAACTCTCAATGAACTTCTTCTCTGCAGCAGAGCTACGGTTTGGTCTCGATTTCCTGGGATGGTCTTCACAAAAACCTGCTTCTTTAGAGTGTTTGATGTTTTTGCAGCTGCACTTGCTAGTAGCTACTGTTCTTACAATTCTCCAGATGGACTGATGTTTCTCTTCACTTAATAACTTAACTTTATATGCACCATCTCATAATTTTTGATGTCTACTTGTTACTATATAAATCCTGTTTCTAATATAGTACCATATATATCCAATCATATTTTAATACCTTCTGTACACAAAATGCTCGCGCTCCTGTACGTATAAACCTATAACCTCATCTTACTCCATTTGGTATTGTATTGGAAATGGGCCACTTATGCACTTCGGGTCAGATGCTAAACTGCATTTCATTGACTTTGTACATGTACTTTGCCCAATGACAATAAAGCCGGATCTAATCTAATAATCTTATTGTCTGAGATCTGTTTTACAATGTGTGTCTAAATATTTTTCTGGTACTGGAGAGATTTAGGAGCAGAATGAGGCTGGGTTCGGACTTCAAAGCGTTTAATTTTTTATTGTGTAGTGTATCCTGTCACATTCCTAAACTGAACTGAAAAAGTCAATGCAAAATCCGTCTCTATGAGGAAATGATCGGATTCGGATCCCTGCAGTCGGGACCCTTCTATTGCTGTGTAGCAAGAACTGGTCCGATGCATTGATTTGATTTCCATTTTTAATGCATTCTGATTAAAAATCTGAAACCATTGTTTTTTTTTTTTTTTTTTTTTTACGGTGCACTTCAATTTTCGAGCTCTTGACGCATTTATCTACAAATTACATGAGGCATATTTGAACTGAACTAATGTAATCAATATTTTGTAGTGATAAATTACGTGTTAAGCCTAACAATGTTAGAGCTGCTAAATCAGGCGTGTGATGATGGGCTCAAAAATGAGTGGCTTTGAATGCTCTTCCCTTTCAGATTGAGACACACCCCCATGGACAGATACACTACCAGTCAAAATGTTGTATACACCTTCGAATTCCATGTTTTTTCCTGATTTTTAGTTCTATCTACACTGTAAAACGATGCTCAAGGCATCCAGAATGTGCAGTAATCTCCTTTGAGCAGTTGATATTGAGATGTATCTGCTACTCATGCTCTGTAAAGCGACTCTAATCTGAGGTGCTGTTTGTTAATTAGGGATTTCTGATGCTGGAACTCTAAATGAACTTCTCTGCAGCAGAACTACGTTTTGTTCTTGTGTTCCTGGGAAGGTCTTCATGAGAGCCAGTTTCATCATGGTGTTGATGGGTTTTGCGAATGCACTTGACAATACTGTTCTTGCAAGGACTGTTACTGCAAGTAAGCTGACCCTCGCATCCTAAAATAACAGCCAACTTGTTACATAATTATCAAATTCCAATTGTGTTATTTCATAGTTTTGAAAATCCTTTTTTTTTCTGGGATGCAGAGAATACATTCACACTTGTGTACAAACTTTTTGGGTACGGTAGTAAAAAAAAAAAAAGAGAGAGAGAGAGATTGGAGTGATAGTCTGAGTAAGAGGAAGATGTCTTGGTTAGTATGTGTGTGGAGCAAATGTGTTATGTCTTGACCCATAGACAGAGAGGGACACTATAATCACAGCATTATTATGGAAAGAGCAAGATTGCCATAAACGTCTGAGGGAGGCTTAACAGGGTGTGAAAGATGGTGTAGGCTACGGAGCAGTGCTGCAGGGGGGGAAAGGCTGCCTGAAAGCTTTTTAATGACGTGCTCCACATTTGCCCACTGCCCTAATATGCTCACTTAGAGCCTCTTTCTGATGAGCCATCGCTTTTGGACTGATGATCTGCTGCAAATTCTCTCCTCTGGATCCGTGTGTGTATTGCCTGATGGATCAGCTTGCCTGTGGGATGCAGGGTTCTCTTCTGTCTGCATGTTTACTTAGTTTTTTTTTTTTCCCCTTTATTTTTAGGATTTCATTACCCAGAATTTTTGCACATTTCAGAATCGTAGTTTGATTGTGTGCATATTAAACTCATTCATATGCTTGTTTGTGCAGACGTGCTCGCATGCTTTCACTATACTAACTGTTAATGTTATGAGGGTGCCAGTAGGTATGCGTTCGATGCGTTTCAGAAATTCACATTTCCTAATTTTGACAGTCGACCGGCTCAGGCAGATCGCTCTCATCCTGCCGGTTACTGTTAAATCTATTAGTCATCCGTAACCTTTGCCAGGCTGTTTAGAGACTAAACATGGGCGCAGTTTGTGTTGTGTTCTTTGCAGCACCTTTGCGGGATGGGGCGCCAAGCACCAGTCAGAGACGTGGTGCAGTTCCACTAATTCTTTTCTTATCTCTTATGAGCGTAGGACAGCTGATGCCGACGGAACTTTGGATGGGTGGTTGGGTGGAAGCCTCTGTAGTTATTCACTGTTTGTTTGGTGCCAAGGCTACGCTTGAATAAAGTGGCCACGAGGGACTACAGCAGCCTTGAGCTCCACAAAGAACAACTATTCTCCACTCCATCTTCCACCTTAGATCAACTGATGAGATAAAACTAGAGATGCATGGGTACAAATGTCCTTCAGGTCTTGCTTTTGGTGCAAGTATGAGTTTTGAATAATTTGTACTAATACTGAACTAATTGAATAAGTGTAGCCACGGCTCCCTACATTTGAAGCTAATGCTGAAAGTTTTGTGTCATTTTGATGCCTTTTACTTTTTGAATTTTACCCCTCATGATAATTGGTAATGTTTTTTCAAGCAATCAAGTAGTTCAACACTTTAAATTAAAAAAAAATAAATAAATTTTTATCATATGCATGACATTTTGTCTTCCTGGAAATGGAAACTGAGGAGTTTAAGAGGCAGCCAGGAGGTCGGAGTGCAGCAGGAAAAGCGATACGAGGATGACAAGTGGGACACTGAAGAATAAGGAGGGCAGATATTTGAAAGTCAGTCCACGGACTACTGCAAAGCCTGCACAGGACTGATGACCCACCACAGATAAAGATGAGCGAGGGGATTGAGCGTGTGCGTTTGAGTGGATACTCTGACATTTACTAATATTCTCTCTGAACACTGTCCTACTTTTATTTTAAGAGGGGCAAGCTATCACCAGCATCTCTTTCCCTTATACATCAACACATCTCTTTGACTCACACTCTAACACAATGTCCACATCCTCACTCCTCAGCCCACATGTGTTCTGGTGAATGGTGTGAGAGCTGCATCCTTGTGGAGTTTTTCACTTATTTATTTTTTATTTTTTAATGAATCTATACGACCTCACCCTTGGCCATGGAGGTAAATCTCTCCTAGAATACTGAGTGAGAGAAGGAGAGAGTGAGTGAGTCACAGCCTTTAGCTGAACTGTAACGAACCCAAGTTAATTAATCCCTCTCGTTTTGCGCTACTGTTAAGCTATAAGCTCCACACCCACGTCACTGGCCCTGTAGACGCTGATAAATTGTCATAGAAAAAAAAAACATGCACTAATGTATGCAGGATATGGAAAGTCAAACCAGTCTTCAAAACGCAAAACTTCTTGCTTCTCACCAAATGCTAAGAAATTCTCACATTTATTTACATTATAGGTGTGTCAAGTTGTCTAGTATTTGTAATGAAAACTATTTTCATTACAAATAATTTTGAAATAATTTAGTATTTTAGAAAACAATGTAAAATATACTAAGTTCCCGACTTATGAACGGGTTATATTCCGGGAGCATGTTCGTAAGTTGGTTTTGTTCACAAGTCTGACAAAGTGAGTCCACGATAGGAAGGCATCAGAACACCCAGTTCGGACGCCTCATCTAGCAACCCAGAGCACACCCCAAGAGGTCTTGTGGAGTCATGTCCCAAGGAGCCAAGCTGCACCGGAGGAACAAGAGGAAACCCGGGATTAACGTTTTGGGTTTTATTAAATGTTCTTATTAAATATTATTTTATAACATCATATGAGCCAGCACTATGTTTAAGATTACATATAATTTATTAATGCTAGCACAGAGTGCAGCAATGCCTATGAATTGCACAGACAGTGTAAGATGAAACGCTTGATCTGTATGACCTTTAAAGGAGACAGACTGTAATCATGTCATGTTTTTCTGAGGGTCATAGGCATTTATAGATCCATCCTGAAATCACACAAAGTCCATCTTCTCAGCGTGCTTTGGTGACCTTAAGATTCTCTTGCAGTGGTTAATTCTGTATTTGATGACCACTGGGTGACCAATGCAATGCCAAGAGCAAGTGGGATACAGCATGATGATTGTTAATAAGTCGGAATCCTTAAAACCGATAGTTTTCCTGTTGCATGGGCGGAGAGTCGGGCAGGTCTGCAGTGCAGAATACACATCTATACTATTCTAACACCATTCTGCATGCCTGTGTGTTGCACTCTCCCTGCTGCCGGCTGTGGCAGATTTGTTGATTGCAACAAAAACGTGAGTGCTTCACATTTGCGGGCTAGTAATTGAGCGAGAAACCCCCAAGCCTCAGCACAATCAAGCTAAACATTGCCCCCCCACACACACACACACATACAGAAGCACGGATGGATGAATGGAGTGGTGGTTGAATGAATATTTAATGTATTAAATAAGTGAGCGCTCTTTCTGGGAATTGAAGTACCTTTGATGGATCTCCACTCTCCATCACTCTGACGTTCTGTTCCCATAAAACACACAATGCATATGAACTTTTCTCATGGTCCCATACAGGTGTCTGGATTTATAGACCTCTGATGATGCTGTGTGTGCGCTCTCTCTCTGCTCAGATGCCTTTCCTCTCTCTGCCTTCTCTCTCTCAGGCACCCTAATGAAGGCATTATCTTGACAAGTCACGGAACACGAAGCAGCTGTAATTTCGGATTTATCACAGTGTTTGTGGTTCTGTGAACGTCCTCATCAGCTCCAATGAAGGCACACCGCATGGCCAAGCTTTATTATTTATTGTTCTGTTGAGATGAAGATGGAATGATCGCTAAGCATTTAAGGCTGTTAGCTCTCGTGGTGGTCCCTGAACAGATAAAGGTGAGGTTCTCTCGAGAAAGCCTGCAACCGATTTTCTTTCTTTCTTTCTTTTATTTCTTGGTGCTGCCTTTAATGTTAATCCTTGGGTTTTGTATTTCCTGTGCCTAGGAGAATTAACAAGGCTAGAAATCCTAGGCTACATGCGCAGAGTTTACCCCCAGGCCTCCCTGGCCTGAAGCTTAACCCGGCTCTAACAGACGATGCTTTAGGACATATTCGGCTGTACGCACACTGTCTCACACTGTCCTGCTCACCATTTTCCAGAAATGGCCAATGTCGCATTAATGGCAAAACCAAGCCTGAACCCGTAGTTCCATAATGGATTGCAGCTCTGTAGGGCAATCACTCAGCTGGACTAATTAGATAGATTGACAAGCACGATATTTAAGCATGAAAATATAAACTTATCGGTTTGAATCAGACACCGTACGAAAACTGGACAAACCCTTGGTGACATCATCCATAGAGCGGTATTGGAATGGGAGCTCTGGTCGTCGCCATCTTGGCAGGAGGTGGTTTTAATGTTGTGGCTGATTAGTGTTTATATGATTGACCAGAATAAACCATCTCGCATCTCACTACTTGTCTTCGAAAAGTTCAGTACCCAAAGGTCAAACAAAAGGTATTAAGGACACTCGGGCTAGTTCTGGGAAATGACATTTTCTCTGTGAGCGTGCACATCAAGTGCCATGAGAGAGGCGTGGTCATTTGTCTCAAAGGACGGCATTTCAGCAGAACAAAGGAAATCATAGCAACAAATAAACCGCTGACAAACCACAAATGAAAAACTGTTATTATTAGAGGGACATTTCAGTGTGGATGACATTCAGGTGACTAAAGCGGTGTGAACGTCTCAAGGTGTATAAGAGCTGGATTGACTGGTTGTTACTAGTTTGTTCACCAAAGGCATCAGGCTAACGTCGGCTGGATAACAAATCGATAGCAAACATTTCCCTGTATAGGTTCTTGTTATTCAGGTTGTGAAGCATCGTGGTGTCATTTCTTTTTGAGCTAAGTCACTTCTGTGTCACAATTAGCTGGTAGTTCTTACTCAAGTTGATTTCTACTAGAGAAATTGTTCACATTACTGATGTCCACTTTCCTAGAAACGGTCCCACCTACTGTAGATACAGTACATACCTTTAACATTTGCGCTTTACACGTAGTCTCAGTCCTGCTCTCCCTTAGATGATCTCATCTGGATGATGTAGATTTGTGCTCTGCACAACTGCGGTTGTTGGACTAAATAATTTGAGAAATACTGCATATTTTTGTCGCTTCCATATTCTGACCATGTTGTGAAGTATTAATTATTTTAATTTTTTTTTGGTCAAGGATGCATTCCAATAAAGCAATATTTACAAAAAGATTAGTGCTGCACAATTAATCGTCTGCATAGAAATCGAAAAATGTAACATGAACGCAGTGCAATTATCTAATTGCAAAAAGGTGCAATTTATTAGTTTTCCTTGAAGTATACAGACGGTGCATCATTTGCGAATACCTTTTTGAATATTACAACATTATATTATATTATATATTATAACAGAAATAGTTTATATGAAACTCTTGCAGGCATTTTGTTGTGTGAGAAAACTTCCAAGAGACAAGAAAACCATTGATGCTGTCACAAACTAATTACTTCATAAATGTCATGATGGCCATGTTGTGAAAGACTTCAGAACTGTACAAACACATGAGACCGGAAATACAAGTTGCTTCATGCAACAACTTTTGGTGCCATTATTTGCTTTTAGTCCGTACAAATAAGACTGAATACTAAATGGTACATTTGTTGGTTAAGTATTTTAGTTTAAATCGTTATTGCAGTATGTCCAGTAACAATTGTAATGTGAACTTTTAATCCAGCTGTACAACCATGAACTTTACAATAAGTACATTATTGAGTTATTGAATGACTATTATAGTAATAAATCTAACCCATACAAGATAAATGCCTGATTATTAATTATTCAGTCATTGAGCAGTTCACACATTCATCTCTGTGGAGAGATCTACATGCAGGGCAAATCTTTCTTTTTTTAAAATTGTTTTTTATTCATTTATTTAAAAAAAATGTAGCTCACTAATTCTAGTCAGGGAGTCTTCCTCCTCTTATTCTGATTCAGCTCGTTCCTCTTTGTCTCCTGTGAGGTCTGTACACTGAGGTGCAGTCTTGCACAGTGGTTAAGATTGAGAAATGGGAAGTGGCAGTATAAATCAGTAATGGCAGTGCAGATGTCCAATTGAAGAGACAGGAAAAGCTTTTGCGAGCGGGCATTAATGAGGAGAAGGTTCTGGCCCAGTTGGCATTAGTCATAAACTAGGAATGAATGAACTGATGGTCACGTGACTAAATTAATAATAGAAGGGCAGAGTAAACACACGCACGCACGCGCGCACGTACACACAGCCGTACAAAAGCAGGCTTAAGACTCATTTGTGCCGCTTGCTCTGGAATGCAGTTGGCGTTGCGTGAACGGTGAAAGTGGCCTTCCCAAGTGTTTCGGCGTTCATATTTATAGCGAGGTCATCGCATCCTTTTATTTAGAAACAAGACCTCATTGATCATTCCAATCGATACGGACAAGCCCAGGAATACTGTATATAACTGTCCTTCATGTGTGCGCATTGTGTGCATTCCCAGTTGCACTCGAACTGCGTTCTGCTCATACCAGTGACCATGTGCTGAGATACAGTGGAGACGAATGCGTATGTACAGGTGCTGTCCAGGCATGCATGCAGCTCTGGAACAAATGTTGTCTCTGTTTGTTCTGCATTTGGTCTTTGTTCACATGCAAGCAGAAATATGGGGTTCGAGTTTCTTTTCTCACATGGTATTCCCTCTTCCCAGCATTATGGCTTCCCTATCATTATATAGACAGTCACGCTTTCTGCGCTTCCTGCCTTGTTTTGGTGCCTCACATGCATCCTCTTCAAACTAGCTCATGGTGTGCTCAGAGCTTGTGATTGCTTTCTGTGTTTTGTGGCTCCCACTGTCTCATCTCTCATCTCGCAGGCCTTCTTTCAATTTGTCTTTATGCAGAATCAATGTCAGGGCCTGGAACTCATCCTATCTCCACACCCTCATTTAATTATACATCACATTTTGTGTGTGTGTGTGTGAGATAGAGAGAGAAAGCGAGAACTAGGGAGTGAATCTTTGGGGTATGTGAATTAGTGTGTGTGTGTGTGTCATCTGTAGTGAAATTGGAGCAGTCCTGATAGCAGCGTGCTGACGTGTCTCTCTCTGGCGTCTCCAGTGTAATATAGTAATGGAACTTCCTCTCCAGTTTCGTGTGTGTTGAGAGAGGGAGGAAATGTGCGTCTTGGTCTGCTAAAATACCAACTGTGTGGTTTGGCTGGGTAAATACAGTAGGACGGACTACATCTGACTTGTTTGACTGCATTAATATTGTACAACACACCCATGAAAGGAGATTTAACACCAAATAAGAGACAATTATTTGATAAATTAATGACTTTAATTTGTTTGAACGCTAATGAACGTTAATGACGAACAACAGTGATGAACGTTAATGATCAATGGATTATCCGGAGTAGATCACAGGGATGTAACGATACCAAAAACGTCAAGTTATTATAAGGCCATGACAAAAAAGTCTACAATATGATATTTATCATGATGATATTAAAAAAGAAGAAAAAGGTTCACATGAAAGAAATGACGTTGCTTGCATCTACAGTACATCTTAATATCTGACACGTTGATGAAAAGTGTGCTTTGGAGATAAATATTTCCTGTCAAAAAGCTAATTTTCCACTGCACATTCAAAACCCAGTCCAAACTGGAACGCCATGTTACAGGTTTCATTTATTTTCTGTGGAATAAAGAGGATACTGTAAGAACTGCAGTGACGGCTCATCAATTTAATGTGCAATGATGCCCCTCAAGTTTAGCGTGTAAGGTTTCAAATTGTTAGGCAAGGCAGCAAATCCATGCTTAATAAAATGGATATGATTTTTAGACAACGTCAAAATTTCAAATGCTAATATTTATTATGTAAGCAAATACTGTACGTATGTTATTCCTCAAATTTGTCTGCTGGTTGACTGCCGTGGCAGAGCTCCAGGCCCAAACATCTTTTCCTGGCCTTGATCCGCTGTGCGAGACGCGAGTCTGCTGGCAGTGGATCCAGTGCAACCATGATGTCTGCTGCTTTTATTAATGCTTTTAAATAATGAGAAGGCTGCGCTCTGTTCCGTAGTGTACGTAAACGGTACTCCCTGCTCCCTTTTCAGGGGACGGTGGTTAAGGAAAGTCCCTCGATTAAATTCCTCCATTCTACATGCGTTACCCTGGAACCGTAAGCACCTCGGATACCTGTTGAAATTACACACTTCAGAAATGAAATATTGAATATACGCCGTCTGGCTGGAAGGCGTCACACATTCTTAGATTTCATTCAGTCACCTTAAGCTTTGATTACAGCACACAGTGTGGTGTATCTGGTTCACGTTTGAAAATTCTTCCTAATGCTTCCAGAACCACTTTTTCACACTTTGAGTCCAGGAATATTCCTGTGCCATCAAGGAAGAAAAACTCCATCGATGTGATAATCATCAGGTCAACAACTGAATTCTTTTTATTGCCACATAACATTGCTGAGCCTCGCCCTGACCGACTGAAGCAACCCCAGATCATAACACTGCCTCCAGAGACTTGTTCAGCAGGCACTATGCATGATGAGTGCATCGCTTCATGTGCTTCCCTTCTTACCCTGACGTGCCCATCACTCTGGAACAGGGTCAACTGGGACGCGTACAACCTTTTTCCATTGTTTCAAGTCCAATCTTTATGCTCTCTAGCAACCTGAAGCATTTTTTTCCTGATTATTCTCACTAACAAGTGGCTTTCTTATGGCCACACAGTTGTTTAATCCCAGTCCTGGGCGTTCTGATCACACTGCACATGGAAATAGTCTTACTTTTCACTGACTCTGGGTTTTTACTGTTGAATTTTTACCATTCAGCGTTTACAGTATGTGATCCTTATTCACTGAATTTTTTCTGACCACACTTCCACTTCCACAAAGTTAACGGTTCAGCACTATCCTTCCAGATTTTGATGTGTTAAATTGTTCTTAACCCAGTTCCAATAATTTTGAATTTCCTTAGTAATTTGCTTTACTTGATAATTTGACCCTTCTGAAGTGGCGGTTTTTATTTATTTATTTTTAACAGTACCAGGTTGTGTTTATTGAAACAAAACCTGATACCGTTATGAAAGTTATACTATTGAAATGTATATAACTTGTGGCTAAATGTGATTTAAACTGTTGTTCACTTATTCCTCACGGTTCCTTTTCCACAGTTTCACTTCATACAGTTTATAATCTTACAAGACCGGATGCTCTGTGCAGTCCACTTTGTAGGGAACGCTGCTGATCTAAACAACGCTGAAGCGTGCTCTGCTTCTGCTCCTTTAATTTTCTGTTTAAGTGATTTGTGACATTGTTCTGAATCTCAGCTTAATTTGCTGTTCTCATTTCCTACCTCTGTATCTTGTTCCTTCTCCAACTCTTTTGGTTTGGTTGAGACGGGACCGGAGCGGTGAGTTCACTCAGTCACTGCGGGTGTTCAGTAGAACAGAAGGGAGTGTTTGTAACAGCAGCATTCTAGAGATGATCATAGTGTGGGACGGGGGACAGGATGAACTGGAACTTTACTGCTCTCCTTCTCTCTCTCTCTCTCTCTCTCTCTCTCTCTCTCTCTCTCTCACTCTCTCTCTCTCTCACTCTCTCTCTCACTCTCTCTGTGTGTGTGTGAGAGAGAGCGTGAGTTTGAGGAAGGCAAGATGCTCTGGACCAGCCTCCACGATGAATGAGTCTAGATGATAAGAAGCAGAAAGAGGAGGTCATGAGACAGTAATGCAGAGAATTTTAGTAGAAAAAAAAAATCACCCTCACCTGATTGCTCTCCTGCCTCAAGTGTCTGTTACTGTTCTTGTTATGGTTCAGCGTGCTTGCGCTCTTGTTTTATATGAATTAGAGAATGTAGAGAATCACACACCCTTCAGCAATGTACTGCGGTCTATTTTAAGTAGGGACTCCTCTATGGACCGCCGATTCATCTCATCGCTCTGGGGAATATCTTTCACTGGGAGTATCATACTGTACAAACTCGATCAGAAATAATGGATTTTTATTGCCAACTTTGATGAATATTTTTGTACATGCAGGGGATTTTCCATAGAAATCAGTAGCTATGTTTACATGGTGAGTTTTATATACGTCCTTCCGTTACGTGATTCCACCAAAACTGTTGTTGATCTCATAAGATGGCCATTTACAGTACATTCTTGAATTATGTATTGAGAATACAATTTATTTGATGCGCAAGCTGGTTCGTTTTTTTCTTTTTGGATTTTTCCCAGATTTTCTCCCTAATTTAGTCGTGTTCAATTCCTCACTCGGGGGCTCCCACATTAAGGCTACTACTACCACTCAGCCGGGAGGGTAGCAGCCTCGTGACGAACCACGTGACGCCAGCCGACCGCATCTTTTCGAACTGCTCGCTCGCGCACCGTTGGGGGCGGCGTAACACACTCGGAGGACAGCGCTATCCGCTCCCTCCGTTGCGCGAGCTCACAGACGCCCCTGAATGGCTGTAGAGCTGTGATTAATGTGGGAGCACTAAGTACCTCTCATCCCTACCCTCTGAGAGGGCTCGGCCAATCAGCTCTCTCTAGACCTTCGGCTGCGAGAGGTTACAGCACCACCCGGGATTCGAACTAGCGATCTCCGGATGATAGGGGAGCGCTTTTACCACTGCGCCACTCGGAGGCCTTCGTTCATCTTTTAAGCGTTTAATCTGCTGGAAATGTATCAGAAGTTGTAGTAGAAGAAGACGAAGGAGGAGGGTTTTTTTTTTTTTTTACAACTTTAAGGTTATACGAGGTTTCCTATCTTTTCTCACCATCTTTTATGTTACATGGATTCAGTCTCATCTTAATTGGCTGTCCAGCGTCCCTTCCTCTGATACAAGTATTAAAAAAATAGCATTATACTTTCAATAGCTGCCACATTACATAAATTTTTTCAGATATTATTAATAATATAGTTAAAGGTGTGCTGTAATGTCTACAGTTTGCATTGGGCATTGAGAAGACGAGTGGATTGGAGATCCATCAGGCAACACTGAACTAAGCTCATTCACAAAATGTCGACTTGTGATCTGCCAACTTGTCACCGAATTGTTAGCCTAGCATCAGCAAAGAAAACCTCGACAAACGTAATGCTTTGCATGCATAATTTAGACTAGAGCATCATTTGTGTGAGGATAGCTACTCAATTATTAAAGCATTTCAATCTTTCTACCTGGTTCACAAATGATACAGTACATGCCTAGCTCCATTAGCTAACTTTCCTAACCTTATTTAAATGCAAAATGTGCTTATCGTCATCTTGATAACTGCGGTCCTGGGAAGTCGCAATGATGTTATGGAAATTTAAACAAAAGGTAGTTGTGTGTACATGGTTTAGTGTAGCCTGCCGTTGCAGCCTCACACAGTCTTAAGAAACCTCTGTGTTGATTTATTTTATAGCAATATTTATGGTAAATGTAAAGTGGGTTTCTAATATCAGCATTTTTTGGGTCATGTTCTTATTATTGCATAACTAAGACATTAGAGGTTACCTCTTTATCACCAGCTTTACCAGTTGGAAAACTAGTATTTCCCTTCCAAAAACATTTGAAAAGTTAACTAGATAACTATTAGGATGGCATAATAATTTTCTGTACAAATCCTTCATGTAAGGTATTGATTAAAAAAGGTCTTTGATCTTTTCCATCATGCACAAGCCTTGAAGAGCTACAGCAATGTGCAAAAGACCTGAGTCACTCCTCATTTCTTAATATTAAATTGAATTATGGAGGTAAAATATTTTCTGAAAATATAAGGATCTAAAAAACGGGTGCAAATGTTATAATATGACGGGGTACAAAGTGCCTAAAGATGCGATTTAAAAATTGGTGGTCCATGTAACAACCTCAGCAGCAACCTCATTTCCTCTCACATCTGTTTCCCCTCCTAACTACTCAGTCTTTGGTTTTTACTTGTTTATGCCTTAAGTTAGATTTTATTATTATTATAGAATTATTTGTAGTTCACTGTATGGCTTAACGAACAAACAACATTCTTCAGGTACTGCGACTGGCCTGAAAATGAGAGCCAACCAAGTCCTTCAGGATCCCTCGAGCTATTCTTCATGACTACACTAAAAATACAAGAAAGTCTGGATCATTAAAAGCGAAACGTGAAGAAACGAGGTGTGGCTCAAGCCTTCTGCACAGTACTGTGTATACGCCGAGGTGCTGACGCAGCAGAACTGCCTGGCGTGCTTTTGTATTGTGGGCCACACAATATTTGCTTCGCTCACCTGAAAGGCCGCTGTGCTTAAGTGTAATTATAAAAATAAATAAGCTGATCAGCAAATGGATCATGCGACCTGTATTAATATGTTTAGTACTGCACGGTGTTGGTTGCGTTCCTTAAGGGATGATCATTTGGGTCTCGATTTCTAAAAACTCTGAGGTCTCTTTGGAGATCTCAAAATGCTCACAACCGTCGAGCATTGTGAAATCTCTTAGATCGTTTTGCTTTGTGGCGGTTTCTCCACTCAGTCTCCTCTTCATGAGGTGAAATGCATGCTCAATTGGCTGAGGGTCTGGTTATTGACTCGGCCAGTCTGAAACCTCTTACCTTCTCCCCCTCTGACGGAGTCGGGTGTTGTGATTTGGGTCAATATGGTGCTGCATAATGAAATTCCTCCCGATTAGTTTAGATGCATTCTTTGGACTTTTGGAATAGACTTTTTTTGCTTTTTCCTCTGTTGCTCGTGAGCTTGTTCCAGAAGCAGCTATGCACTATGAAACCACCTCCACCATGCTTGACTGATGAGCTTGTATGTTTTGGATCATGAGCTGAGCGTTTCTTTCTCCACACTTTGGCTTTTTCGATCTTTGCTGCAAAACGTTTGTGGCTCATCTCTGTACTTTTATGCACAATTGTTTTTTTTTTTTTTTTTAATATTTAGTTGTTGTCTTTGGCTGACCTGTTAGATGTCTGGTTGTTCGCACACCAGTGGTTTCCTTCCTTTGCAGGACGTTCCAGATTGTTATACTCGCTCTGCCCAGTACTTGTGGAATGGCTTTAATAAATGGTTTTTTTTTTTTTTTTTTGGTCCTTTCTCAAATTGAACAAGGCTGGCTATTCTTCCATAGACAGCTCTCAGGTCTTCAGGGTGGTTTATTTGTTTTAACAACAAATGCAGTCGTCACAGGTGAAACCCAGAGACAAGAGTAGACACTCTGAGGTATTAATTGCTTCAGGAATTGATTTAAAGTTCATCCAGCTAAGATATCGCTTGCTACACTAACATGCAGTGAAATTTAAGTCTGTTCTTTGACGAGTCTTTCCTAAACTGTGGCTGATTAGAAAACTAATTCAAATTCGTTTTCGGTATTGATTCTGCGGTTCATGCAGTTCTCGGGATGCTATTGATGTCTGTGAGGTAGTTCAGTTCAGTTTTATACCAATTATAAGCAAACCTACCCCCGTGTGCCAAACCACACTCATTTATCAAGGTTCTCCTCAGGGCTCGCCTTTACATTGTCGTAAGGGTTTCATAATGGGTTTGTTTCCAGCCAACATGGACACACTTGTCACTGCTTGTGTGTGTGCGTGTGCGCACACCCAAAAGCCTGTTCATTAGGGAGAGTATTGCAAGCCATTCATACGTTCTGGCCATGCAGGCAGGAGTGCTAACACAGCGATGTTCCCTAACAACACACTCGGCAGCGAGGGGAACAAGCCCCTGCCTGCCGAACTCCCTCACTCCTTTTCCATTCTCAGCTGTGTGTTTGTGTGAATGCTGTGCTGTTTCATGCCTATGTTTTGACGGCCATGTCACCAGTTTTAAGAGGGAATAGCTTAAACAGTGATTCACAGCAGGTCGTTCAGGGTTGCTGACTTATTTCTAGTTTTGTAACTGTCCCTTTTTTTTTTCTCTCTCTCTCTGTCCTACTTTCTGTAGATCACCAGAAGCTGGAACGAGAGGCCCGAATCTGTCGTCTTCTCAAACACTCCAATATTGGTGAGTAGGTTTATTACTATTTTACTAGGTTTATTAGTAATGCTAATTGTTTGTGTACTTCCGGTTTAGTAGCAGAGGATCCAGTTATATGGATCGTGTCATGAGGTTAGGTTTGGAACCAACAGGAACTAAATGGACTTGAAGTTTGGTCTAGCAGCAACTGTATTACTGTACTACTATAATATGCAACCCCATATATGCAGAAAACTGAGAAAAAGATTGTCGTGCTGTTTATTTTCTCTAGCGCAAATGACTTTTAAAAAAAATTTTTTTTTACACAAACAGTAAAAAATATACTTTTCCTTTGAAAAGCTGAAAGTAATATACTTGTTGCTTTAAGAAAGTTTCATCTCATCACTCAGCACGAATAATTTTATCAAAAATTGCAATCTCGATTTGTGTCCTAGTGCGCGAGCAGCTTCTCACAAGCATTCCAAAAAAACACAGCGCCACTATCCCGTCTTATTTTCTCTGACCGATAGCGACATTGTACCACGTGACCTCACACACATACTTGTATTATCGTGAGTCTACAAAAGGAAAAAAAAAAAAAGGGAGGAATGTCAGAAATCTGTGCTGTGAGTGAGGTTTAAACATCTGCTTACCATGAAAACGAGCAAATGTGTTCTAAACAAATGATTAATTTTATCTACTGTGTTACTTTGCAGATTACTGAATAAACAATGACTAAATGTATGAAATGAATGACTATAGCAAGTGAGTCATGGCCACACGCACCGTCTTGCTCAAAATGTGAAACAGAGATGCAGCAGGCGTAGTGCCACTGATGAGCTGATGAGCTGCTGTGAACACACGAACCAGTCACAGTTCCATGACTATTAAACTATCTGATTGTATTGCAGAGTTCTCGTAACTTAGGATATAACTTCTGTATCTAGTGTCATACATGATTATAAAATGATTTCAGATCAGATTTTGGCAATTGCAGTACAGATGTGCAGTCAAAAGTCAGCATTGATCCCAGTGCACTTGAAGCATCGAGTCTGATACGGTAGATTGGTGTGAAGACTCGGCACCATGCTCAGGCACGGCTTAGCATATGTTACTTGTATCTATTTGTAAAAGTGGTCTCGGGCATGGTTAGAATCAGAAGTAAAACTCAACTGTAACAGAAACTAAGAAGTGGGCCGCTTTTAGATCTGAGATCATTAACACCATCAAGTCTTATCTTCTGAACTGCACAGCCGCGGCTGATAGAGTAGGAATGGAGGTTACCGGGTCATAATAATGTTGGGTCAACTTCTGTATGCACTTCTTCTTTTCTTCTTTGTGTTAATTGGAGAATCACAAACTAACTAGATACATACTGCCACCTGCTGTGTGTGGATCACATCTCCACAATGCTGTAGGGTTTTAGCTCACTGGTTTTAAAGCTCAACTGTGGGAGCTCTGGTCCTCCCCATCTTGACACGAATTGACTTAGCCTGAACACCCCAGTTTACCCATGAAGGGGTGGAACAAACAGAGCCTGGCTGTTGGTTGAAAAATGGCTGCTTAGCTCAGTTACCACAATATAGCTAGCTTGGCTGAAATGTTATTGTGGCTAATATACATGTTACTTTGCATTTGATTTAACTAATTAATTTGCCTCCTACTTGATTTTGAAGGTAAACCACAATGATTCCAGTTAGCTGGTTCCCTAAAATGATGCATAGCAGACCACTATTTGTTTGACAAATTGTGTCTCAATTTGGCCACGCCTCTAATTATTTTGGTATCATTTAAATTTTGATGAGTTACATAAAAATCAACCATCTGTGCAGTTGTCCTGTAAGGGAACTCTGTCTGCGGAGACCAAAACCGTTTTCTGCACCAGACTGCAAACATATTTATTTCTGTTGTAAAGTTTGACATTTTAACGTGGGGTCTATGAGGATTGATTGAGGATTGATTTACGTTTTGAAACAGCATGTTTTGGCTCTCCTGTGCCGGACCAATTTATGGGACCGGAGTTTTCCCTTTGGTGGATATGCAGCTGTATTTGTGGAAAGGAGTAACATAGCTAATGTGGCCGATGAGGAAGTGTGTGTTTGGGGAGGTCAGGGCAGTCATACTGCACATTACAATGGTCCAAAGCACCTAGTACCTAGTGTGAAAACAGCCTTGTAGGTGTCCACTTGGATGAAGCTGCTACCATGTTCTTATGTGTTGATGTAAGAAATTAATAAATCTGCGTATTGCTTTTTTAAAGTCGAAAGGGTATATAATATTTAACAAGAATCCCTGCTATTGGTAATAAAAATGAAATGCCTTCATCAATGATCTGACCGCTTTAATCCATGCAATTAATTCGTGTTGCATTCGTTCGTTTAGCAGAGCATCTTGCATCATGTTTGTACTCCCACCATTGGTTTTAATCTTCTCACAAGTTGTTGTAAGAAAATCTGGATCAGAAATCGTGTTCTATTGCTTCCTGTGTGAGCATGTTGGTGTTTCTAGGTGTGCAGTGAAAATGCTCACTTACCCCTGTGTGTGTGTGTGTGTGTGTGTGTGTGTGTGTGTGTGTGTGTGTGTGTGTGTGTGTGTGTGTGTGTGTGTGTGTGTGTGTGTGTGTGTGTGTGTGTGTGTGTGTGTGTGTGGAAGAAGGCTATCTCATTGTTAGAGGGGGAATAAAGGACAACGGTATGAGGGACGCTTAAAGAAAGCGACAGAGAGCTCAGCTCTATAATAAGGCTTATAAATAGCGTGTTGGGGTTGGGAACGGGGTAGGAGCCAAAGTCGGGCGCGTGATGCGTGGTGCTTATACACCGTAATTATCAGCAGCAAGCCCAGGAACGCAGCGAACAGGAGGAGTCCAGTAGAATGCAAGAAACGATAAGAGAACGAGCACCTGGTTTAAGCATGTAGTTATGTTTTGTTAAGCCTTGGTTTAAAATGGATGTTTGTACTGAATTCGTTCCCCGTCCCACCCCCTCCTTTTAATGTCAGATGTGTTTGGTGTTGCAGTTTCCCAACACCTTCCTCTGTTCCCGAAGCACAGAAACCGGTTCTGAGATGAGATCCAAAGCGGAGATTAGATTAATAAGTATTGTATGAATGTTCTCATGTCATAGGAACAGGCTTGGAATCGGCACCTTGTAATCTTAAATAAATAGTTGTCAATGCCAAGTAGCTGTCAATGCTCATTTGTTTTGATGCATCTCTCCCTAACCATCCTTTTTCCATCCCTCCTTCCTGCTGTAACGCGAGTCGTGTGTTGCATATCGGCTCCCTGCACCCAGTCTTGTTTCCTGAGGCTTTTCCTTTCTGCTCGCTTGCTTTCCTGTCTTCTCTCGAAGGGACGACTTGTCATGTTTTCTGCTTGGACTGCAGATAAATGCCGAACAAAGGCAGCAATGGCAGAAGAGAAATCGAGGGAGTTCTTAAGAGAGGAGAGGGGTCAGAGTGCTCATGGTTAACTCGTATATATTTTCTCCTCCAAGCCTCTCACTCTCTTGCTCTGTGTCATGTGTCATGCTCATGTGCATGACTTAAAGTACAGTTTTACCCCAACAGCACGCAATTAAATCATGATCGTGGATGATGGACGTGAACTGCTGTATGCGTAGGAATGAAAAGCGCTGTATGCAACAGAAAAGACAGAGGGAGGTGAGGGAGGGGGGGATAAATCGCAGAGATGTGAATGCACGCTCATCAGTTTTCCTCTCATCGCAAAGCGAAATAAAGATGAGTCAAACATTTAGAAACACCATTACGAAGTCAGTGCGTGTTCCTCTTTCATGTTTTTTTTTGTTTTTTTTTTAATAGTTGAATATTAATTCTGATGATTTATTTTTCCCAAAGGAAAATCCAGACATCTAGAAGACCGGTTGTTGATTGCACACTGGCTATCTTACATTTAGTTAGTAGGGTGAATTTGAGAGCTGACAAAGTTCTAGTGCACTGCTAAAACTAAAGGAATATGTATATAAGCATATTAGTTTATAAGGAATAAATTAATAGTAATATTTAGTGAAATGCATGCGCAATTGTATTTCTGGAAAAAGTGAAATTATGACAAAGAAGTGATTCTTTTCAGTTGAGCCCGTCACTGTAGTACTGTACCTTCTTACAGTACTACAGTCTGTCATGTTACACATCATTTCAGAAAGCTGCTTGTTCTACGCTACTATTTAGGTGTTGAGGTATAGTTGAGGCACTTGGCGTTTTGCGAGCGTGGCCTTAGAGGGGAAAACTGAACAGAGGGACTGTACTGTATTTGTTTGCAAGCTTCTGCCAAGTTATGAGAAACATCAGAGCCCTGATGGCAACAGTTATTAAGGCTCAGTTTTTATATGTATACAAATGTTTGTGTAGGTGAAAACTGCATTTTGTGGCACTAAAAGCTTTTTTTAAAATATTTTTCAATGTGGAGTGATGTAAACAAAGCAAACATTACATCACTTTAAAGTATCGTGTTGCAAGCGTACAGTAAACTAAGACTAATTTAAAGATTTCATTAATTTATTGATTTCAGTTGGATTTGAGAAATTCTGATTTGAGATTCCACATGGACGCTGATCTGATGAGATGTGTTCACATGCTCAAAGTGTTTATTTAGAACGTAACTGTTTTTGCGTGTGCAAATGCTGTGAAGCGCAGAAGAAGAATAAAAAAAAATTCTCCTCTAACTTTGAGGTTAGATGAGGCTTCCTGTCTTTTCCGACAAATCCCAGCATTCTGCGTTATGATCGGTTACGAGGATTCAGACACAGCTGTGATTGGTTAGAAGCTTTACTATAGTTCATGTAGTAGTTCATACTGTAGTCCCTTCTTCACCAGACACCAGGAACCACTGAGTGAATGTCAGACGTATTGACGGGTGAGGAAAAATATTTAATATAAAAATATATAAGAAAATATTTCCTTCACAGAAAATCATCACATCACCTAATGATGTTACCGCTACATGGAGTGAACGCACAAAGAAGGAATCGATTTATTCCAACACGAAAGAAATGATGAGGTTGCGTGTATACAAGGCTAATATTTACCTTTAATATTTATCAGACTGTTCCGATTCAGGTGTTTACCTGATCCATTTTTAGTTTGATTTTTATTGGGCTATTTTTCCTGTTATTAAATTCCATCTATTAAAGATCAATATGCAGTACTTGAAACTAGATCGATTTAAACTGGATACATTTTATTATATGTAATATTTTTTAACTAGCTGTGATATTGTAGGCAGTGGGGGGGGAGGGGGGAGTTTTACTGTGGAAAGAACATATTGTCTGCAGTCGAAGCTGTGATTGAAGATCAGAGAGTTAGGCCGGTCATGCCCACTTGCTTTTTTCTGATGTGTTATGAATGTGTTAGGACTGTGTTTATTATGGCTGCTGACTTGGAGACGCTCAAATATGATCCGCTGTGTACTGCTCCTGAATACACTACTCAGGTGGTATAAACCATGCTACCGCCAGAGATTTCAGATAAGCCCCAGATGAATGCTTTTGTATTCAGCCGTAACCTTAAGCAGTAGTTCTGCCTCCTCGTCAGTCCACACTGTGTTTGTCATGTTTTTGACCACCCTTATTTTCAAGTTCCATCTTTTCCACTCCAAGAAGAAGAAAAAAGGTTTAATATTTCATAAACATTGTTAAGACGCACGTTCACCTTTGCATTGTTTCAACAGTCTTATGCAGCATCCATACATGTATTTCCATTGCATCGGTTTTTTGGGGTGAGATCGTCTATTGATTACCAGAAACTCTGTAGGTCAGGACTCTCGGGACGAGTTCATGTGTGAAAATGTTCAGCACTTTCCTTCCAGGGTTTAATGATAGATTGGACAGCTTAATCTAATTTTGTTCTTTTCAAATTGCTTTATGCGGTAACATCTTTTCCACGGGATGCGTCTTACGACGTGGCGTTTAAGAAACGAGAAGCTAATCACCGCTTCAGTTCGGGTTTAAAGAACTGTTGCCAGCTGAACATATAAATTACTGCAGTTATTATCCAGTTAAACAATGTTACGTATTTTCTTATTAAAGTCCAATCAGTGTTTTTTATTTATTTTTTTTTATTTATAATTTTTTAAGCCAAATTAAAGTGTTTTACAAAGCAGTCACTGACTTGAGTTACTTACTCTGCTTTTGTGTTTGCAGCCACGTAGTTTCTGTGCTCTTGTGTATAGTGGGGTTACGTTTTCATGGACAGGAACTCGGAGATAAAACCGATGTTTTCAAAAATATTTCTAAACACACATACCTGAGGTTTTCACTGTGGTTTTAAGTGTCATCTGATTAAGACATTAAACTCAGTGAATCTGTCATCATTTTCAAAAAAGAAGTACGATAAGGCAGAGCAACTGAACAGATCTGTCGCGCTGTATCGATCGGCTCCTCAGCAGTCGAACACACCTGTGAGGACGTCCGTATCAAAGCAGCTTCTGTGATTTTCCTCTTAACATAGCCAAGAGTAACATTTCAGACGATTAAAATGTCCATGTGTCCCAATAACGTCTTGGACACTTCTTAATATACACAATTTAAGATGCTTTTTTTTTTTTTTTCTTTAAATTTCTCTCTCTTCTTCCCTGATTAGTTCTTTGCCTAGTTGCTAAGTTGCTCTTTCTCTCAGGACTCTCTGAAGACTTCTGCTATTCTGGGCAGTGTTTACTTTCTCTTTCTATTTATCACTCTCTTCATATTTTTTTTCCTCTGTTCACCTCTCTCTCTCTCTCTCTCTCTCTCTCTCTGTTTTTTTCCCCCTTTAGGCTTTTTGCTCCGTCCTCGGTCTTGCTCTGGCTCCCTCCCTCATTTTGTGACTCTCTGACATAATGATTGCAAACCCACACACACAGTGGACCACCTTTTGTATAGTGATGTGATTAACAGAATAAGGTGTTTTAATTGACGTTTTATAAGACTAGGTTGTGATTGGTTGTGTTTGCTTTGATGTTCATCACTAAACATGATGTTACGTGCTCTTTCTATTCTCTCTAGTTCGACTACATGACAGTATTGCAGAAGAAAGTTTTCATTACCTGGTCTTTGACCTGTAAGTATGACTGGAGAACAAGTGCACACACACACTCAAACACACGAACATGTGATTCAAGACGGTAATGTGACATATTTTTATATATATGTACACTAGCTCAGCATGCTGTTATTACATGAGTGGTTGGTTTAGCAGTTTATATTCTGTGGTTTGTAACACTTCTCTTACAAGCACTGGACTGTCAAGCTAAAAGGATTTGCATTGTATTCACCTGGAAGTAGCATTGAGGAAAATTGCAAAACAATGCTTTTGCAAACCAGAAGTGACTGCTGCACTGTTGTTTGTTTGTGTGTGTGTGTGTGTCCGTATGTGTGCATGTGTGAAATTTTGTGTGTGCATACGTGGACAAGTCTAACTCTCTCTTCTATGTATGTCTCTCTGTCCTTCTCTCTCTCAATCTCAATCTCTCTCTCCCTCTCCCTCTTTCTTTCTGCAGTGTGACTGGAGGAGAGCTGTTTGAAGACATCGTTGCCAGAGAGTATTACAGCGAAGCTGATGCGAGGTGGGCACTCCAATTCTCCAATTTACTGTTGCCGTGGTTACTGCTCTGCGCCCCGCAGCAAGCGGGTCACACACACACACACACACACACACACACACACACACACATACGCGTACATATACACACACTCGCACACACATGCGTGACCATGGTGTTGTGTTTTAAAAGCACACGGTTAGTGAGTGAGGAAGTGGAAGCTCTCTTAAGTGCGGTAAAGTGAAAGTGCTCTTTAATGATGCCATTATGCAAGCGTTATTAGCTAAGTTATAACTTGTTAACAGGTGGAAAGCCCCCCCCCCACACACACACACAAACACACACACACTCCCTATTCGCCTGTTATGGCCGTATCCCCTCTCCTTCCCATCCTCCCATCTGCTTTTATCTCATCCCCCTCTTCCCTTACTCAGTGCTTCTCATTGTTCTCTCTCTCTCTCTCTCTCTCTCTCTCTCTATTTTCCTCCTTCCCGTGAATTAGACTGATGTGTTTACGAACCCCAGCAGCTAATAAGCACCTTAACAAGAGTTCTGTTTATTTATTTATTTTTTTATTTTATTATTTTATTTTTTAATGTTTTTTAAGGTGGCTGTTTTTTCCTGTGCAACTCTTTACTGCAATATGTATGTGCTATTTTTCTGGTATGTCTTTCAGAACTGAACAGGAAGCCATGATTTTCTCAATAGAATGCACAATATCCCATTTGTTAATCATTATTACAATTTTAGAGAAGCCTGCAGTGTAGAAATGAGCAGTGTACGGAACTTTGCTGTGAGAACATTCCGACCATCTCTGAGGTTCCAGATGAGAGTCTGCTTGTTTTGGAAAGGTCGATTTTAAATCGGCTGTTTAGCTGTTGTTAATCGATGTCCCTCAACACATTGTGTATAATTTATCAGTCAAAAGAATAAGATTAGAATTAAATTATTTGTCCTATGTACCTTACAGCACTTTTTATTATTATTATTTTTTTTATATGCCAGGAAGGATTCAGGGGCCACTGGAGCAGATAGGGTTAAGGGCCATACTCAAGGTCGCAACAGTGTCAACGTGGCGGTACTGGGGCTTGAAACCCAGACCCCGACCTTTTGATCAGTAACCCAGAGCCTTAACCATTTGAGCCATGTGTTTCTACAGTCGCGTTTTGAAATGCAACAACCAAAACCATGTCAAATTTTTTTTTTTTCTTTTTGGCTGCCTAGTGTCAGGAACAGTGGCGTAATGGTTAGCGCCGTGAGTCCAGTGTGGTCTCGGGTCAGTGTGCATATTGTGTGCACTTTCTTCCTTTGCTTGGTGTGTAAGCCAGTGCATGCTTCTGTACACTGCGATAGGTTGGCGCCCCTTCCAGGGTGTACCCATCCATCCTCCCAGCGACCCTGTACATAATGAGAGGTACAGAGAATGATTGAGTGAGTGAGAGTGTCACAACAGATGCGTGTTTGCACTGTTGTCTGGAGATCACAGGTTTGAATTCAAACAAAGCCACAGCCTTCTGTAAGCAGAAGTCCAAGAGAGCACAATCGGCCATGCAGTCAGGAAGGGTGGAGTGGTATGCTCGGTCTCTTATCAATCAATGTGACACTTACAAGTCATGGTAGTCTGTGAGAACATAAATGCGGAAGTGGGCGGATATTGCTTTCCTTCCAGTCAGAACCACTGTGTTTCATGAGCAGCAGTTTCAGGTTGGCAAGCTTCACATGCATAACTGACAAGATTAACTCTATGAGAAAATAAAGTCCAACTGTCCTATATTTTTATTATAATAATAATTTTTCACCTAATTATCCAGGCATATGTCATATTACATATGAAACATCCATTACGATGTCCCTAATACATTGTCTTTTCATCAATTGCAAAGCATTTTACAATTACATCGTGTAATATAAAATAAGACACCCATGTTGTCTCCTAAATATTTTTTGATAATTTTGTCCTATATTTTACTCTGACACAAAACGAAACATACCTTGAATCGAAGTATTTACATGCATGACACTGAATCCTCAGTGATGTAGCTTTGCATAGATTGCGCCTGAAGGTGGCGCTATTCCTCTTTAATGGGTTATTTATTAGGTGTATGGCTGCGATTTCATGTCTGCGTTGCTGAACTGATGTTCTGACTCACGAAGTGAAAATGGTCAGTTGAAGCAACTCATCTTTAAATGCATGCTTTTATTGTCCTGTAGATAAAGCACTCATTTACAATATTGAACTCTCCTGCTCAGTGGATGGGACTGGAATTGAAACCAGGGTGTGTGGGTGCAGGACTGAAAGAAAAACAGTTTTTTTTTTTAAACACTGGGACGCTTGCTGTCCTGGGAATGGAATGTCGGGCTCCAAGTTCAACCAAATTTGGGCAAAGAAAATTGCTGCCCTTTTTGATCAAGAATAGCCATTCATATTGTTTTTTTTCCCCCTGCCTTACTTCTTGCCTTGCTCATCCCATCTTATTTCTTTTCTTTCCTTCTTTTTTCGTTTCTCTTTATATGTTGCTTGTCTTCCATCCTCCTTTTTCTCCTTCCACTCTTCTCAAATGTCACTTCAATTCAATTTGCTTTATTGCTGTAACAAAGTTATCCATCTGTTTGGCCAAAGCTTGGTCAACTGTAGACAGATGAACATCTGCTGTACAATATTTTTTACCTCCAGCGATCAATGGCTATGCTTTATCTCTTTCATGAAGTGAGCTAAGTCAGTCTGAGCTTGAAGTCAGTAAATAAATGTACAGTACCAGTTAAAAGTTTAGGCACCCCATCTAATTCAATGCTTTTTTTTTTGTTTTTGTTTTTTTATTTTATTTTATATTCACTATGTATTCCACAACAATACTGGAGATTTAAAACTATGAAATAACACACATGGCATTAGGTGATTAAGTAACATCAGCAACAGTCAGCTGTTATTTTAGGACACAATAGTTCACCTGCATTTTCAAAACCCATCAAGCACCATGATGAAACTGACTCTCATAAAGACCTTCCCAGGAAGGCAAGACCAAAATTTACCTCTGCTGCAGAGGAGAAGTTAATTTAGAGTTACCAGCCTCAAAAATCACCAATTAACAAACAGCACCCCCTGTAGAGCCGTTTAACGGCTTTACAGAACATGAGTAGCAGACGCGTCCCAATATCAACTGTTCAAATGAGAATATTGCATATTTTAGATGCCATCAGCATTTTTTTATTTTACAATACAAATCAGTAAAGACCAGGGATTTAGATGGCTATCCTAACTTTTGGAGGGAACACGTGACGGTCTTCGCCCCTTAGGAAATTGAGAATCCCCCCCCCATTAACACTAGTGCAGTAATTAGTGCAGTAACACTAATGAGAAATCATGACTTTGTTGTGTTACAAAAGCACCACACACACTAATGATAGTGTTGCAAGCAAACAAACATTTACTTCAGAATGTCCAGATGAATGCAAACGCCTCACATTAGGGGTTTCTTTTCAACAGTTTACCAGATGTGTTAATGTGTTGAAGTGTTGTAAATGTTCAGTTTGCCTCAGCTCCTGCACGTATTCTCTCATTCTCCCCCTCTGTCTCTCGCCCTCGCAGCCAGTGCATCAATCAGATCCTTGAGAGCGTCAATCACATTCACCAGCATGACATTGTGCACAGAGACCTCAAGGTGAGTTGAGACAACAACCACACTCGGCTTTCACCTGCGCTCAGTCTGTGTCCATGGTGATGACCTATGTCACTTACACACTGATACACACTGATACACACACACACACACACACACACACACACACACACACACACACACACACACACACACACACACACACACACATCCAAGCTACTCTATGGTACAGTACATCTTCCTAGGTTTTAAGTCAGCTTGCAAAACCGTCTACATCTTAATATCTTCACTGCTACTACTGTACGTTTGTTCAGTCTGTGCAGCTCTAGGGCACAGACTTGTTTAACTCAAGCTTAATAAGAATTGTTTTGTTTTTTTGAAGAAAAAAAAAATTCTGAGGTTGCAGCCCTTAGAAGGTCCTTGGCTTTAAAGGTGATGGGAAATGTTAAATGAAAAGCAGCAACTCTTATAGACCCGTCGAGCCCTGAGGCGCTTTAATGGTGCTGAGGTTCAGCATATTGTAGCAGTAGAACTGTCTGCTTGAGCTTTGTGCTTTGTATTTGTGTTGCCAGTGTGTGCGCAATGCTGCAAGTGCAGAGAAGAAATTCCGGCTCACAAAGACAAAGAAACCTGATCCTCTGATCCTTCTTAAACACCGAATGAACTGTTATTAAACGCCGTGCTAGTGCCTCAACCATAAACACACCTGCATACACTCACTGCTCATCCTCATTGTATGTGAGTCACATGTTGAATAGAAGAGATGTTTTGCACTCTTCTAGTTGCCTTGGTGACAGACGTGATATGACTCTTTTCATATTCTCCCAGACTAAAAGAAATGCATTTATGCATCCATTTCAGCCATTTCAGTGCTTTTTTTTGGTCTGACTTTTCAACAAAAAACAAAAAAAACCTTGCCTCTGGTGAAATATCACTTGATCATTCGATCAGCCAAAACATTACAACTGCCTATCTAATATTGTGATGGTCCAATTTGTGCTACCAAATCAGCTCTGATTCATCGATGACTCCTAGTACTTCCACAAGATCTCTGAAGGTGTGCTGTGGTTTCTGCCACTGAGTAAGTAGCAAGTAGAGTCTCCATGGATCATACTTGTTTCTCCAGCACATTTCAGTCAGTGGATCAGATTGTGATCTGGCGAACTTGGACTTAAAAGTTAAAAGCTTAAGTGCTTTGTTAAATTAAAATTCTGTTCATTTTGTCACTTACATATCCAAGATGGTGCCAAAGAGATTGGCCGCCCTCACGACCACTCCGGAGTCTTTCTTTGTTTTGTTTTTTTAAGATAACTTTAAACTTTCAATTTCTTCAAAATGAAGAAAGTGTGAAGAGTGATTGCATGTTCTTCAAACCTTTACTGAACATGTTTTGCAGACTGACAGGGCGCATTATCTTGTTGAAAGAGGCCACTGCCATAACTGAAAATTGTTGCCATGAAAGGGTGTGGCAATGTAACATCCACATGTACAGTATGCTAGGACACAGTTTCTCCATATTTCATCTTTTGGGGCCATCTCTATGCAAGATAAGCGAGGCACTCAAATGTGATTGATCAGACCAGGCCGTCTTCTTCCATTGCTACATGGCACTTTCTGCAGTGGTCAGAGGTTGGCATGGGCACTCTGACAGCTCTGCAGCCACATGCACAACAAGCGAGGTGTTCCGACACCATGTTGTCACAGCCAGCATTCAAATTTTAAGCAACTTGTGCTACAGTAGCTCTTCAGCGGGACAAGACCAGGCAGACTAGTCTCCGCTCAATGCATCAGTGTGTCTTAGGCACCCATGCCCCTGTCACTGGTTCACTGCTGTTTTTTTAGACCATTTTTGGGAGGTACTTAGCACTCCACACCTGAAACACCCTACAAGACCTCTGGTTTTAGAGACGCTTGAACCGAGTTGTCTAGCTACAGTATCAGAGGATGTCACTTGTCAGAAGTTCGGAGATCCTTACACTCGTCTTTCAAAACATCAACTTTAAGAAATGTTGCTGCCTTATTGTATATTTGACACAAAGTTATTCACTTCACTATTCCTTTTTTTTAATGTTATGGCTGATCGGTGTATAAATTGTGCAGGGGTGTTTATATGTATTTCTGGATAGGTATGTAATAACTAAAATATAACATGAATAACAATCTAAAAGATTAAATATAATAAAATATAACGTTTGCTAAAATATTTGATGTAATACAGAGGACGAGTTGAGAATTTAGTCCTTGTGGCAGCAGTTTCCATATTTTAGGAGAATGTAATTGCAAAAGGAACGCAGCTATTTCCTTTTCCATATGAAATGACAAATGAATTTATATGTTCTTTATATATTTTTGTGCGTAGAAATGCAAATGCACCTACTGTATATGGTTTGCAACTGAATTTGAATTATGTCTGACATTATGCACATCCATAAGAGAAATTAAATTAGCATGTGGATGGGAATAAAGTCTGAAAAATGCTGGCATATAAAGCAAAGATTAGGGTTTGTGCTTAATGGCAGTTGGAATGAGCGTTCAACAGTTATAACACAGTGTCTAGATTTATTATTATTATTATTATTATTATTATCAGTCAATTATTATCAGTTGATTTCTTTACTCATATCAGCTGACTAAATTATATTAGGAGGTGGAAATGTGTTATCCTAATATACACACTGTTATCCTAATATACACACTGGTCTCTGAGGTCTCTATGGGTGGCAGAGTGAACACTTCATACATATTTTACAGTCTGCATGTTTTCAAGCTTGCTAAGCCTGTAAGTGTTTCACGGCTGACGAAACAACATTTGCTGGTTCCACTTTATTGACTCAACTTTGTCACATTTTTTGCTCAATGTGATCACATTAGGCATGTAGCTCTTTTATTACAACAGAATCGTGGCCTTGGGAAGGGATGTAGGGATACGAAGGATTTCTGCATCACGCTGACACGAAGACACAGTAAAACACACATTAATAACTTTATTCATATTTTACCTGCTAGGAACTACCTGGTTATGTGTTCACTCCTACATACCAGGCTCTTACTTCTTCACACCCACATATCATGAAATATGTGGCACATCTGGAGCTTATTAACATACAGAGCTGAATTTATTTACGTCTGCATTAGTTTTGCCTCAAATTGTGTAATCGTAATCTCTCGTGTGTGTGTGTGTGTGTGTGTGTGTGTGTGTGTGTGTGTGTGTGTGTGTGTGTACAGCCTGAGAACCTGCTGTTGGCCAGTAAGATGAAAGGAGCAGCAGTTAAGCTGGCTGACTTTGGACTGGCGATTGAGGTACAGGGAGACCAGCAGGCATGGTTTGGTAAGAGACATAATATCAGATGCTTTGTGTTCCACTCATGGGTTTGATCTTTGGCCCATTCACATCCATTTGCCTCATAGCCCAAATCTTTAATAGCAAGCTCAGGCATTGCACTCCTCTTCCAAGACTAATCCTGTATTGCATCCAGGTTCCAGCATGACCCTGACCAGGATAAAACAGTTACTGAAAATGAAGATGAATGACTCGTACACCAAACTTAATTCACTCGTGATGCACTGTAAGAGGGCCTCTCTCAGGCCGTCTCAGTCTATGGGTGTAAGGGCCCTGATATACTAAGATACCAAGATACCGATAAGCATCGATGGCTGGACATCGCCAATAGTTACTGCAGTGTGTCGTGTCAGTGCAGTGTGTCTGTGCCTCTTTGACTGAAGAGCATGACTGAGCATATTGAATAGATGTCGGAAGCCGGTGTTAAAGAGCTATCTGATTTTCTGATTGTTCAGTCTCACAAATTATTGGAAAAAAGTAGACATAAAAGGGAACCAAGCTGGTAAAGAACACCTCCAAAAGGCCATATACAGTGATTCTCGTTTATTAACTTCTGTTCATAATTTTTTAGCTTTGACTCTAGCTAGCTATATTTTTGTAATGAAATGCCGGAGCAAAATGAACTGAACATTTCATATTCTGAGACCATTTTATCCCTTAGTTTGTTTGCTTGCATCCCAAACTGCATATTACAGCATTAACCTCGTATAAGATATTACCGGCACAGTAATATGTACGAGGCCTATAACAAAAGTAAACTTTTTAAAAATATATTTTTTAACTGACATAATTCATTCAGACTGCTTATGCTATACAAAGCATAGTCTCCATTACAAGCGATGCATTGAACCCAACTCTCGAATCGCACTTGATGCTCTCTCACTGCTTGGTATTTCTTCAATGATGGTTTCTTATTCTTTAAACAGTAAATGCATTCTCTAGTAATGTGGCAGGTTTTCAACCAGTAACACCATTAAACTTAAACCAGTGTACTTTCCGTATATTCCTCTAAGCATTGCCTGGTATGTTGTTTAAAGTCATACCAAAGAACAGGCCTGTCCTTGATAAAATCTTTGTCTTGTGCTCACAGTTTTTATTAAGTCCTAGATCAGTTAAGAGATGGTTTATCTTCCTGCCCTTTTATTAACCAACTAACAGCATGTGATAACTATGTTCTTGTTTCAAGAATCCCAAAGCATATTTGGTCAATTATTTTTTTATATATATATTTTTTTACTACCCATTAATTTGTATAAATGTTATTTTAATTACTGTTATGTAACTTTAATGTCTGTAATCTAACCTTGGATATTAAATCATATTAAAAAATGCCTCTGAGAGAGTTCATCCTGTTATTGTTCCTTGGGACAGGCTTTGCAGGCACACCTGGTTACTTATCTCCAGAAGTCCTGAGAAAGGACCCTTATGGCAAACCTGTGGACATTTGGGCTTGTGGTGAGATTTTTTTGTTGGAGTACAGTTATTCATCTTGAACTAGTCTTTGTGTTTTTTGTTTCCTCCCTTACACAACTGTTTATATCTCTTTCAGGAGTTATTCTCTATATCCTTCTTGTTGGATATCCTCCATTCTGGGATGAAGATCAGCATAAGCTCTACCAGCAAATTAAGGCTGGAGCTTATGATGTAAGTGCAACTACCTGTTGTGTAAAATAGTGGATGTCGTGATCATTAAAGGAATTAATAGATTTTAACACTTTTTAGTAACTTATCCATTGCTCATTTGATCTTTTTTCGTCCAAATCTTCGGCTCACATTGCATTTCCACATCATCTCTGTCCTCTGATTCAGTTTGTGGCCTCCTGGCTCATTTTAGTAGCTCACGATCCAGAGAGAAGCGTCATTCCCATACCAAAACACACGGCATCGTTGGTTCCCTTGCTGTTTTTGGGTCAACCCGGGATCAAATCAATTTCTCACTGCACTTGAACCTAGCAAGAGTTTAATTGGAGATGCACCGGGACCACCTCAAACAGATGGTCTAGGACTGGTTACTTTGGTGTGACTGCTGTGTTCTCAGCTCTACAAATGGACTGTACCAAAGAGGAAGGCACAACAGGCTTTTCCTTAAATGGACCCAACACCGTGCATTCAAAAGTATCATTTAAAATCATATTCTGTCCAGGATGTCGGTCACAAAACCTAGTGTAACTAAATTTACAACTTAATATTGGAAGGCTTTAGGGAACGATACTAGTTAAATTTTTCTCTCCATATTTTGTAACGAACAAATATACAGTATATTGTTAAAAATATAGTTATTCCTCTAAAAAAAAAAAAAGATACTGCAAGTATCATTCAGAGTTCAGCAGCTCATGAGCTTATCTTTTTCCATTATGGTACAAATGCTCTGTTCCAGGGCATGGTGGTCTGACAGGATGGCTGCTTAATTTTTGATTGAGTGTAAATTAGAGCTGTGCCAGAGATATCGATCCTGTCATGCCTTTCCTGACGCATTGCAGAGTGATGACTTACCAAGAAGAAGTGGATGATCATTCTCAGTGTGCAGATGTGCAGGTGTCTGTGCTTTTTTAGAAAAGAGGAATTAAATTTACATGAGTAATATGTGTACTTGCACATCAATGCACTGTAATTTCAATGTACATTTTGAAGAAATGTAAGAAAAAATGCTTATTATGATGACAAAAGGTTGTTTAAACTGGTTGTAGTTATAAAACCTTGTATGTAGCGTTGTGTGCACAAGGTATGTATAATGGTAGATGACTGACTGGTACGACTGCCCTCTAATCTAATAACCCGTACCTCAGTGAGGTGTTAATTTGCAAAAGTAACATTTATTAGAACCCCAGCCGTGGCTGTAGCATATCCAATAGTTGACGTAGTAACGAAACACAATTACACAGCTTTCCTGCTGCTTTTTTGCTCCGCTCCTAATTTGATTATCTTCAATGTCGGACATTTTGTGTGTCTATTAAAAGCACACAAGGAATTTTCTCCTATTCACGCAAAGTACATATCTAACACCATGTGTTCTCCTTGCTGCCACACTCCAGTTTCCTTCTCCTGAGTGGGACACCGTCACCCCCGAGGCCAAGAACCTCATCAACCAGATGCTGACCATCAACCCAGCCAAGAGGATCACCGCTGAGCAGGCCCTCAAGCACCCATGGGTCTGCGTAAGTAATTGCTTTCAAGATCTATAATTCTCACGAGCTGCAGGCTGCAAAGATCCATTAAAAAGTCAGCAGAGTCTTGGATTCTTTTAGGATTTTAATTCTTTTCTAGCCTGGCCATCTAATCTTATTGCATTTGAGCAGGAATGCCCACAGTTTTAGAGTCCAGTGCCCGAAACACTGGATCAGATTGGACATCTTGTTGGCGTCATGCCGGTGATGCTTTGTGTAACTTAGCAACAGGAGTTTGCAGAGTGGTGGCTTGGTTACTAATAGGATGTCCATAGCAGATCAGTATTGGTGAACACACAGTGCGCAGAGCTCTGATGTTAGTCTTTTATAGAAAATCATGCTCAAAATGGCGTTGCTGCATCCTAGTCATTGTGATTTTCCTCATTCCTGCTTAATAAACTTGATTATTATGATATTATAACAATCTAATTTGGCAATTTTTGCAAATGATATTTGCATAATGTATACCTTGAATTGCATTGCATTGTTTTAAAAAAAAAACAAAGACTGTTTCATGCACTGTTTGTTAGGATCTTAAAACATAGTACATCTTACTTCAAATACTTACAGGATTGATCCAAAGTGACATTTCTGTCTTAATTTTACTCTTCAGCAACGGTCTACAGTGGCCTCAATGATGCATCGGCAAGAGACTGTGGAGTGCCTGCGCAAGTTCAATGCACGGAGAAAACTAAAGGTATATTTCCAGCACAATTCCTGCGGGAGAAAATTTAACAGATTAGTTGAACAACACAATCCATGTCGGTCTCTCTCTCTCTCTCTCTGTCTTTTTATTCAGGGAGCCATTCTCACCACTATGCTGGTTTCCAGAAACTTTTCAGGTGGGTCTCTGTTGATTGCTTGTGATCAGGTATGCTGCACAAGCCCTGGACCAAGCTGCCGTATCTCCACATCTCTTTAATTGTACACACAATCGAAGATGTATTTTCAGGTAGCTCTTCAATCAGAGGGTGAACGTTCTGACAGACTGAGACAATAGATGTCTTAAAGTTATGAACTCTTGTTTTCACCTCCACACTGCTGCAGGGGACACAGCTGACTAACAGTCATTGATTTAGCTGCTACAGAGTTTATAAACTGATACTGTGTGTATGTGTGTGTCTATGTATAGTGTGTGTGTGTGTCTATGTATAGTGTGTGTGTGTGTCTATGTATAGTGTGTGTGTGTGTCTATGTATAGTGTGTGTGTGTGTCTATGTATAGTGTGTGTGTGTGTCTATGTATAGTGTGTGTGTGTGTGTCTATGTATAGTGTGTGTGTGTGTCTATGTATAGTGTGTGTGTGTGTCTATGTATAGTGTGTGTGTGTGTCTATGTATAGTGTGTGTGTGTGTCTATGTATAGTGTGTGTGTGTGTCTATGTATAGTGTGTGTGTGTGTCTATGT
>JAAGKR010003817.1:0-69357 GCA_011419295.1 Clarias macrocephalus
AAATTTTTTTTGTCACATTCTTCTAAAAGCTGAAATTGGTATGTCATTTTGCACCATGGAAATGAATATATGAACAATATATTAAATCAGCAAGCAAATTTTAAATATTCCTCTATTAAAGTCTATTAAACGTTATTGAAGACAATTGTGTGTCTTGTGTCTGGTTATGTTTGGATCATAGTGAGGAAAGGGTCCACATCAAGGAATGACTCCTCAGGATTTGCCAGTCTTTACTATGCAGAAGAATGCTTACAAATGCAAAAAAAAGCATAACCTAGTCAATTAAGATGAACCATTAACAGCTTATATATTCAACATTTTCATCATCTTGTTAGTAAGCACAAAAAAACAATCCCAGTTACAAAATACCTTCATCATCATGTTTTCCATGAATGCTCAACTAACCGTAACAATGAATTATAAGCAACAAGTAGTCTTTACATAAAGCAGTCACTTATTAACTCTAAATAAATTCTTAGGTGCATGTGATTCAGGCATATGTGCAAACACAGGCACCTTCACAACACCTTAAAACAACTTGAAAACCATGCACAATGTGATTGTGACAGATAACTTATTAATATCAATGATAAAACCAGTACTGTCAACTTTAACCCACAGCACAAACCAGGTCTGAAACAAGAGCACTAAGGGCTCAGGCGGAAGCAACACTCAGCGTGTTAGAGAATGCATCCTGACTTTCTCCGCTGCGGCCTTTTGGTCATTTCCTCTCAAACACCTGCTGAATAAAGCTGGATTAAGAAAGCCCAGTCCTGGCTTGCATTTCTGAGCAGATCAAGCATGGTTGCAAGTTTTAGTTTGAGGCACACACAATAACACAGATTCGTGTTTGTTTCAAACTGTATCAACATGCAGTTCCAGAAGTCAATGTGGTAGCAATAATACCAGAGCAAAGTGAGAAATGCTTTCAAGGTCATAACTGTTTGAATGGCTCGAAGCACTGTCCTCTGAATGTATTCGAATCAATGTTAAAGTTATGTATCGATAAAGTACCAGGTGACTAGGTCAACTTTGACCAGGTGACGTGCTTTTATGACACATCTTCCTAACTCTGATCTCACCATAGAGTACCCAATGTCCTGCATATTTTAGTATGTTCCTACTTCTTATACACCAACTTCAGCTCAGGAAAGACTTTTAAGTAGCTAATTTGTTCAAACCTGCGTGTTACAAGAAGGGAACTTACATTTTACAAATTACAAATTACATTTTGTATAGGACAAGGTACTCCATGACCAGGACTCCTGGAAAATCCTGCCCGAATGCTAGATCATGTAAATAATCCTAATGACTGGTGTAAATTACAGACACTATTCAGACGCAGGATCAAAATGTATGGCGTGTTTCACAGGATTCCTGATCATTTTTAAGGAACATCTACAGCAGTATTTAGCAGCCTGATGCACACTAAGGAGCTTACACACACTGAGAGCTAAGCAAAAGCAAAGCAGATTACAAGGTAGGAACCTCGGATAGCTTTAGCAACACGTTCCACTGCAATGTTTAAGTCAAAATTAAACACATAACACAGCTAAGCAGACTGCACAGTTCTGTATTAACAAACCGAATTAGTTATTTTGTTCTTTAACACTAAGCGCTGCGGTGTAAGTTAGCTTTGTAGTGTCTGGTAGTCAGTCACATGCTCTCCTCTGTTACCTAGCAACGGCAAAGCACAGGCAAAAGTTCTCGTTGAGAAGTTTATTTAGAGGAGCGCGAGGCGAGGTGGCTTTGTGCGCGAGACATTCAGGACTACACTTTAAACACTACAGATTGTCCAAAAGAAAGCAAAAGCAACAAATTATCTGCTTTGAAGTAAGGAAATGCAGTCTGACAGAAACGCAGATAAGGTTTCTTAAACGCGACGCCACTGTATGACCTCATTAGGCATGTTTAGGAGCTCCGGGAGTGTGTAATGGTGTCATAAGATGAATATAACGGTTCTCCGTACAAGTGCAATCATTTTACATTAGAATAATTTATGTAATATGATTAAAGGCTACTTTAAAAAAAAATTCTAATAGACTTTTTTATTCCAGGTAGAGTTTAAAAATCTTAAAGCTAACAATGATTCAACCATTTTCCAAATGTGATATAAATGTTGCATTCGTGCAAATAAAATAAATGCATGTGTAAGGATAACGGATTTAAACTATTGTGTTGCGTCTAAAGTAAAATCCCAAATATCCACAATTTTTTCAATGTTTCCCTAAAATAATTTGCTTCCCACTTTTTCCCGATTCGCACAGATAATCTGCAGAAGAATAGAGATGTCGCTCAGGATGACTTTTATTACTTTTGTACGCTTCTTAGGCTACAATGCGCACTTTCCCTTATAACACTGTCACATAAACGACTGATCCTGCAATTATTAATACGAGAAAGCAAAAAATGCTCGAACTCACCCTGACAGCTGCACTGAAGGACGTGTAAAATGAGCAGAGTTGCAGTTTGGAGCAGCAGTGCTCGGTGCATGGTGATGCGCGCGCGGCTGCTCCTCGTCAAGCCAAGCACACGGAGCTCCGCGGACTGAGGTGATGCTGCGCGCGCTTCTCACTCACTCACTCACTTCGGGCCCGGGCTGATGAAAAAGGGCGTGCACTAAAAGCTTAGACACGACCCCCACCCCCCAGGCACACACACACACACATGCACCTCGCACACTCCCACTCACTAGGCCAAATCCTTTAACCGGAATACAAGACTAGGCATACAGGTCATGCGTGTTGGTTTGCCCATACTCCCTCTGTCTCGTGCTTGTCGAGCCTGTTACTTATTTGTTTGTATGCATGCATCTCTTTCAACTGTTAACCAAAGACCTCTCCATTGGGAAACCGTTTCGTGATTATATATTTGAAACACACTGCAAGTTTTAGAAGCGGAATGGAGGTGAAATTTAGGAGATAACGTCAGTAAAAGACTCTTGTCCTCCTTTGAGTGCTAAAGAATTACTGGCAGTAAAAATGACGTGGTAACAGTCATATCCATCCATCCATAGGAACCTCTGTAGTCCAACTAAGGACCAGAGGGGGGCAATGCTGACCGCCATTTTTACGATCTTGGTGGGATCTCCAGGCAACATTCACACGTGCACACTTTATGAACACCAGTTAGCCTAATCAGCATGCCTGTGGACTGTGGAAAGAAACTGGAGTACCCAGAGGAAACCGACCAAGCACAGGGAAAACATGCAAACTCCATGCACACAGACCTGAGGCTGGAATCGAGCCTGGACCCTGGAGGTGCAAAGCAACAGTGCTAACCACTAAGCCACCATGCCAATGTTAATATGCATATTTCACATATTAGAACAAGTGTACACTGCCTGGCAAAAAAAAAAACACTAATATGTCTTTCAACCACATTTAGCTTGTGCACCGCAAATGTGAATATTATTCCTCATTCTGTCAGAACCACTCTTTTACATTTTCAGTCCTGGAATATGCCTGCTTTATCAGCAAAGACAAAAAATACATTGATAGGACATTCTGGTAGTAGCTGTCTTCATTTTATTGCTACAAAGCATTCTAGACCCGACCAGCTGAACAACCCCAGATCATAACACTGCCTCCAGAGTACAGTACAGTGACCATTATGCATGATGAGTGCATCACTTTATACACATTTTTTCTTATACTGACTCAGCCATCACTTTGGGATAGTGTCGCTCTGGACTCTTCAGACCTCGTGACCTTTTTTCCATTGTTACAAAGTGCAATTTTATGCCAAGTTATCCTCAAAAATGTGTTTTCAGGCAATATAGATGTTCAGTCCCACTTCTATAATTTCTTATCACATTGGACATGTGTAAATGCTCTTACATTTACCAGCTGTGATTTGTAATGTTGATTTTTTTTTATGTTGCAACATCATCAAGCATTTAAATGATATCCAATCACTTCATTCATTATTTGTATTTTTACAAACACTTCTTCTGCAAAGAAGGCAGAGAGTTCAGGGTTTAATATTGTATTGGACAGTTCTTTAACCCAGTTCCAGTATTTGTTTGTGTTTTCTTTGCTCAGTGGAGGTCAATAATTCCACCCTTCTGTAACTGTGATGTTTTTGGGGATTTGCCGCTGTACATCAGAAAAGTTTATTAGTATCTCACCATGTTACGTGGTGCGGTATGGAGAGCCGTGCCACGTGATCTTATAATATTATAAGAGCCATAACGCAGAGCTGCAGAGGGGGCGGGGTCAACGAAATGAAAGTGCTTATGATATGCACAGGAAGACCTTTCCGTTCGGTGATTATTAATTAGAAACTTAAAAGTAAGCAAAAGAAAACTGAAAACAAAATAAACAGAGCTCCGCCGTCTACACGAGAACGGACGGGGCTCTGGAAACTAATAATAAAACTTATATGATCCTCTCGGGGCCAATGCCCTTATCGATTATTTATTTGAGAGAGAGGGGGGGGGGGGGTTGTGTTTTTTGTTGTTAGTTTAAACTTTATACTTAACCCGAGAGAGAGCGCTTAAAGGACAGCTCGCCGCGCTCTCTCTCTCTTTCGCGAGTCTGCGAGGCAGAGTCTTTGCCCCTGTCTCTCGACTTTCTGCGCGCTTGTATTTTTTTGTATCTTCTGTCTTTCTCTTTGTCTTTGGCCCTGATACCTTACCAGTGCTACCTAAATGATCGCACGAAGTGCCGACGTATCAGGACCCTTAAATAACACGCCGCCAGGTGAGGCGCGTTCACGCTGATTGCGGCGTTGCCTGGCAACCGCGTGTCTATAAATGGCCGCGCCTTTGCCTTTCCAGAACTTCGCGTGGTGGCAGACTGCGGGTCTGCCCCTTCTGAACAGTGCAAAGCATTTTCATGCGGTTGTGTCCCGTGTCGTTACACACCCAGGCTGAAAAATTATATAAAAACCTAAACATCTCAGATTATGTTTTTTTTTTCATTACAAATATGTGCACATGGTGACATAGTAGTTAGTACTGTGGCCTCGCACCTCCAGGGTTTAGGATCTGAATCTCACCTTCAGGTCCGTGTGTGTGTGAAGCTTGCATGTTCTCCCTGTGTTTGGGGAGTATCCTCCTGGTGCTCCAGTTTCTTCCCACAGACCAAAGATTAGATTGCAAATTAGTTTGCTGTCTCCAAATTACCATAGTGTGTGCATGCCTGTGACCTGAGATGGATTCACACCCTGCCTAGTGCCCTGAGTCCCCAGGGATAGGCTCCAGGCCTTCCTCAACCCTGTACAGGATAAATGATGTAGAGAATGAGTGGGTGAGAATGAGAGTGTGATTACATGTAAATAATAATTATAATAATAATGTGAAAAGGTCAGCCTGTTGTAGCTACTGTGAAATTGTATGTGCAATTATACATTGTAAAATAGTACTGCAATGTGGAAAGAAAAACTCATGTCATATATGAAACCACAGGCAGTATACCATGTACATAAAAATGAACATGTCAAAATGAAAGGGTAATATAAAATGCACTCCATGTGAAAAGTCCACTTTATGTGACAGTGTGCGAATAAGATGTGAAGTGTCCAAAAACCACAATTATTAAATAACAAGTTACTTTTTGTGTTTGTTATTACATTCCTAATAGCCTATTGTCTGTATCTTTGACTGGTCAGAGTCAGAAATAAGTTCAGTGGCTCCAATGAATAGCCAGAATATTTTTGTACGTGATTAAACGACTACCGTTGTTTAAATAAAGTTGTATTGTGTTCATGAAGTACTGTACAACCACATTTCCAAAAAAGTTGGCAAACAAAACAAAAAGGAGTCATCTGTCATCTGACTTTCTGTCTCTTCACCTTGTACTACTGTATATTGAAAACACTTTAACAACACTAATTGATGAAACTGTGTGAATTTAATTGTTTGTCGAAAATATGCACTCATTTCAAATCTGTTGCCTACAACATCATCCAAAAAAAGTTGTGACTGGGCCCATTTTAGACTAATAGCAATGTGACAAGTAGAAATTACAAGGTGATGAGAAACAAGTGCTGTTAAACAGGTGAACCAATCATGTTGCAAGGAGTTTCAAAGAAGGACAAAGTCCTTTTAGAGCAAAAATGGGGCGAGACTCAACGATTTGCCAAAACCGGACCAAAAACCATTTCTGAATACGCAAGATCTCTGATTCCTCTGATATTGCATACTATATGTGTGAGAGCACCATTAATGCAGAAATATTTGTTCTTTTTCAGGCAACATATGCTGCCATCCAAACACCTTATTTTTCAGAGACATCCTTATAAATGTCATTCTGCTCAGATCACACATGCATGTAATGTACAGTAAGGTGCTAAACACAGAGTGCAGGTGTTAGACTAGCCTGCCTGCTCCAGTTGAGAATGTGTGGTTCAAAATATGGCAATGTAGACACTTGTGCAGCTGAAGACCTGCATAATAGAAAATTGGGGGAACTCTCACTAGCTAAACTTGAACAAGTTGTATTTTCAGTGCCCAAATGTTTAAATAGTTTTATTAACAGAACTGGTGATTTACTGGTGAAAGGTAAAAATCAACTGTGCTACCTTTATTGGATGATGCTGCAGCCACCAGATTTAAAATAAGTGCCAACAATTAAACCTGCATGATAAACTATCAAATAATGAGTTATTGTAGTGTTTTCATTATAGACTTAAAAGAGACAGAGAAGAGATTTTACAGATGACTCCTTTTGTGTTTTCCATGTTGTTCAACTTTTTAGGAATTGGGAATGGAGTAAATCTGTGCTGATGGAGAGTAAATCCAATCATGTTGCAAGGTGCTGTTTGTTTGTTTATTATTTGTTTCCAAATGGGCCCCTGAATGAAAATGGCTGATAAAGTGCTCAAACTGAGATCTGGTCAATTAGAGTGGAAATATTTCTGTTATCCTGTGCCTGTGATTATATAATTTGGCTATGGAATGGACTACATTCATTACTTTTCTTTTGGCCCTTAACTGTTTGCATTTTGGTTTCATTAACTGACATAAATTAATTCAGTTGACATCAATTAATTAATCAATCATTGTTAGTAGGCTGCACTATAATATACAGTAGGCTAACCTTCATTATTCCAAATGCAGTATACCCTCTCCTGAAAAACACTGGCTCCATCTACTGGTCTAAATAATAAATAACATCAAGAGGTAACGTTAGACTTCTAAAGCTGAGCAGTTACTGTATCCTTCATAAATTTTCATAGAACCGCCATTATTTCTTCTTTTTTTTTCTTTTTAATTTACATTTTATTTTGTAGATCAAAGGTTTCTGCAAGGAGTGATCTTCAGGGTCCAGTATATGATCATTATATATATAATCATCTCGAGACACCACACGGGTCATGCCATCCACAGCCAAGTTCCCAAACGCACATGCACACGTACTTCACTGGGTGGCGGTTTCTGCACAGTCCAGCATGCGCGTGTACAGCAGCAACATAGACACGTTACCATAACAACAGTAATAAACAGTGATTTCCTGCCGAGCAAATAGCCGTATTAATGCAGATCGCTACACGGTAACTTCTTCGCAAAGAGACCAGAAAGACGACAAACAGGTAATGCAGATTTTATTTTGAGCATAGGTTTTTCATATTTTATTATAGGTAATAATTTATAAATAGATTTTTTTCCCGATTATTTTGCAGCTCTCTCCCTCGCGCGCTCTCTCTTACATGGCCCCTAAAGTCCTAAAAAGTGTCACAGCATATTATCTTGTGGGAACAAGTCATAATTTTGTATGCACAAATTATTTTCTTGTTCACAGACAGCTAACCTTCTAACCACAATGCAAGTAACTGTTTAAATAAATCTTAGCTAGCTAGCTAGATAGATAGATACTATAATGAAATTCCAGGTTTCCTGCAAAAATATAGTCTGTAAGACAAGGACAGGTTGTAGATGTGATTGCGCCCTGTATATCTGACCTATAGGCAGTAGAAATAGGGTAATGGGAGAACTGACAGAAGTTACTAGTGCAATGCCGAGAACCAAAAACACTGCAAGATATATTAGAAGCATATAAATCACATATGCAATTTTATGTGTGGTAAAGTGCAAATAGTCACAAAGAACTTACTAATTGTGCGAAGAAGCGCATGAAAGTGACAATGAAACTGAGTCTGTGCATAATGACAAAAGTATGTAATAGTGAGCGTAACAGAGCAGACCATGAAGCGAAGAGACTTAAGCCTCTCCCAGTCCACATTCCCTTACCCCATGTAGGGAGGTAAAGGCCTTCATGGTCCACATACTGTATACAGTACTTTGTGAATCAACAAAATCTCACTGTAAATGCAAATAACCCAGCTGTTTTCATGTAAAGCATAGCAATTCTTTAAACTGATGGAGAAAAATTATTCGTTCCCCCAAGATAATAACTTGTGTGAACAAGATTAAAAATAAACAAACCTACATACTGTCAGGATTCTAAAGGCTCTGTACTATTTCTTTCTTTCTTTCTTTCTTTCTTTCTTTCTTTTTTGTATGTCTTGTGATTTTCTTCTTGTCCTAACAAAAACATTTTATTTTCTATTCATTTGAATTTTTGACTTTTCTTTTCATATTTGGATTTATTAAACTAATAAATAATCTATAGTTAAAACTGGCACCACATTCAACAACGTAAGGAAAATCTCTTGTAGAACTTTCAAAGCCAGACCTAAGAGGGAACCCATTTATCTCTGGATGTTGTGAGAATATAAATTAAGGGATTATAAACTTACCCCTTCCATGAGATGTGAAAATATAAAAAACAGCAACATGTTTAACTACACTCTAAAAAACAAACAGCCAGCCATAACCCAGCTGCTGGGTCACTATTAGACAGAACACAGTGTTTTATTAAACACTTTCAATACAAATTAATAAGTTTTCAAATCTTATAATGCCCACATGACATCAAACATTCCTCATCTTAATAGTTATTTAACTATTACTATTTCATTTCCTTCAAAATGAAAAAAAAAAAAACTTTTTATAACTTTTTAAAAATCTCACAGGTGAGAAGGTACTGTTTTGTGTAGTTCACGTCGATGACAAAAAAAAAAAAAAACCTTTAAAACAAACAACAGCCTCCACCAAAGAGTCTGTACCAACAGCATTGCCTCCAACAATTGGAAAGGTTTGTCAGGTCCCTCTTGTCTCATCCCCAAGGTACAAAACATGAAACAATGCCTCAGACATCTCCATATTTTGCAGATATCATTCCCATCATGTTGGTCCCCACCTGTGGAATACACACCATCACTTAGTGTCACAATATAACTAATATTTACATCAAGCATTTTTTGTTCAGGACGCACAGCTACATACAGTATGTAATTAACGCAACAAGCTTTTCCTCGTCAATACACAAAAATACATAATGTGAACATGAATTTCTGACAAATTTACCTCACTATTTAACTTGTGAGGGATAACAGGATACAGCACTCCATCTAGTGTAATACAAAACATTCAACCATTGTTAAATTCTCAACAATTCCAAGCTTAATACAATATTTAAGTGATACATTTACAACTTATAATAAACATTTTATCAGGATGCGGATATAGCTCGTTTTGAACTATGATTTAACCATGACACATTCTCCTTTTTTGAATAATAAAAAAAAAATGAGAAAAAAATATTAATCCCACACTACCATATCAAATCATTTAATTTGAACAATAAAATATGCTTGCTCCTACCTCAACTTACTAATAAATAAGTAAAGATTTACATTAACTTACCATAAAATGCTGAGTGCTCTAAGCGTGATAAAGTCAGAAGTGAAGAATCCAGCAAGTCCGCCAAAGAATAAACCAATAAACCAACTGCTGGGTCAAAATAACACAACAGACAGAAACAGAAGACACATTAGGACTGTTATTAAACATACCCTGTATCACTGTATCATGTATCACTTGGGATAAAAACAATTTGTAAGAAGTGTATTTGAATGGTGTGCCAAGGTAAAAAAATTAATAGAAAAATAAAAGAAAAAGTTAAAAAGATTAAATTTTTTCACTATTCTGATGTTCGATGTGAATATTAACTGAAGCTCTTGCCTTGTATGTGCATGACTTTACACATGCGCTGTTGCACCAAGATTGGCTGATTGAATAACTACATAAATAATCTGGTGTACAGGTCTTTTGTATAAAAATGTACGGCAAGTACAGTATATATTCATGCATGGTAAAATATTTAGTTATAAGCCCTTTTTTTAAATCTTTTGTGTTCTAATAAAATGCTGCATCTAAGGACATGGATGATGCCCACCAAGCATTGGAAAACCTGAGCGGACTGTCACTGGAGGAGCGGACCGAGTTAGGGATGCTACGCTCCAGGATAGATGAGCAGTCCAACTTGATCTGTATGTTAAAGCAACGAGCTGATGAGTTGCTGCAGCACTGTCAGGCTCTAGAGCAGGCCAACATCGAGCTGGGGAATGCGCAAGACAACATGAAGATGGACCTGCAGAATGAACAGGAGAAATGCGAACAAATGGAAGAGAGGTTCAAGTACCTTGCTGCCAATCATAAAGATATGATCACTCTCAAAGATGAATACAAGGAGAAGAATACTGAACTCATGCAGGAGAATGAGAAACTACGAGAGGAGATTGAAAAGTTGTTCAGCGCAGATCTGAAATTGAAAGAGGAGACCATTCACAAACTCTCCCAACAGTTGAGCGACCTCACTGAAGAAAACAGACGGTCAGAAAAAGAAAACCAGTAAGCAAATCTGTGTCAAATGTCATTTTAAGCAAAAGTTGTTATTTTGGTTGTCATGTAATATATGCAGTTTTTACTCTTTTTCGTATTTTAATATTTTGTTTATATTAATCTTTTTATAAACAGGGAGCTAAAGAATGCAGTGGACATGCACACAGGTAGTGTTTTTTATTTTTTATTTTTTTTACAGTTAAACTTTGGATATCGAGCATAATTTGTTCTGGAAGTGTGCTTGTATACCAAAGCAAATATATCGAAGCAAATATATAGTATATCGAAGCAAATCGTATATCGACTTGCCCCATAAGAAATAATTGAAACTCAAACGATTTGTTCAACAAAACAAAGAATATTCATATAAAAATAATGAATGCTAAATATTATGTAAAAATAAAATAAATCAACTCTCACTTTAAATTCAAATTCAAATACAAATTTTATTTGTCACATACAGAGCCATACACAGTATGATATGCAGTGAAATGTTTTAACAACTGCCCTTGACCTAAACATTAAAAGAAGAATAGAGTATTTTAAATAAAGGATATGAACTAAGAATATAATAATAAAAAGAAAACAGAAAAGCACAGTCTTCTCCTCAGTCTCTCTGAGTTGGCATAAGCATAAGTGCTTTCCTGACCGCAACAGAGAGAACAGTCCATTGTTGGGGTGGCTGAGGTCCTTCACTATCTTCCAGGCCTTGATCCAGCACTGCTTGTTGCAGATTGACTGCAGATCAGGAAGATTCACACACACACGAATACAAAATAAAAAATGTTTACGCACACACATGTGGTCACAGTGTTATAGTAAACAGTATATGTGCACATGGAGTGATGCATGCGCACTCAAACTTAGCATGAGAGACGATTACCCATAACACTATTTCAAGACCTCGCTCGTTTACTGAGTTAACATTTGAAATTTTTGCTCATCTTGCAAAACACAGACGAAGGTACTCGCAATCCAAGGTTCCACTGAATTACTTTTTATTTTATTATAATTATTTTTTGTATATCTGCTTTAAATCATTTTTATTTGCTTTAAAACAGAGGTAGAACAGAGGTTTGAAACCCTTAAAAAGGAGAAGGATGAACTACTTGAACTGTTCACGCAAAGTGAAAAAGTTATACAGGCAAGTCATATAATAAACACTACATAATTATATAAACATGAAAAAAATGTTGCAACTGAATTTTTGACATCTTTACTTTAAAAAACACGAAATTTATTTCACAAAAACAACATGGAAATGATTTGCTGTTCAATATTGCCTACATATGATTCTGCAAAAAATGTGATGTGTAAAAGAAACAAATTTTACTGTAGTTCAGGAAAACCTGTTGTTTGTCTGTTGAATATATTTGAATTTCTATGTGAAAAGTTCTTCCAAGTTACCAGTCATCAGGGTCCAAGGAATTTATAAATCATAATATATATGAATGTCCTTTAGCTTCAAAGAGCATATCAGCACACTATAAAATTACATTTCAGTCAGAAAGACCACACAACTGACGGACATGCAGTATTTCATTCAAATTGTAGCACTGAAATAATTAAAGTGAAGGTCGAGTATATACAGTACTCATGCAATACCCTCACCATTAATTTTAATGGGAAAAACCCCTGCTGAAAAAAACAGCATAGACCAGCATTATTTAAATGCTGATCTATGCTGGTTCATACTGGTTATTGCTGGTCTGATGCTGGTTTAGCTGGTGAACCAGCATAACTGATAGAAGACCAGCAGATCTACACTGATGAAACCTTACTGCCAGCATTGGTCTTGCTACGTAGTTAGGCTGGTCTGGTGCTGGTTTAGCTGGTGAACCAGCATAACTGATGGAAGACCAGCATGCCTGCTGAAAAATCCAGCATAGGCCAGCATGATTTATATGCTAGGCCACCAGCAAGGTTTTGGTAGTTAAAATTGGTTACCATTTTAGCTCATTATCTTGTTTTTTAATAGCTAGTACTGAAAATAATGTGTGATGTAAATGCATGGACTGTGTAGTGTTATCTTTAAATGAGATTTACATACAAGAGACAAAAATAATCCATTTACCAAAAACATGTAAGTACATTATTTTACATTTATTAAATATCTGTGGGTTGTCTAAAAACACAACACAAACCTTTTATATAAATGCACTTTTTTAAAGTAATCAATGGACCTGAATAAAACAGAAAAAAAAAAACATCATAGACTATCATAGCTGGTTTCCAGTATACCAGCACCAGCATCATGGGGTCAGCTGTTTTGGCACTTGCATTTTTTTTGGTAACCGTCAAAATAACTTAAAATGTTCCATAAATTTTAACCATACACATACGTGTAATGTATCGATTTATATCTTTATTTGTTAATGTACACTCACATATCAATGAATGCAGCACAATGAACACATTGTGCTGTTGTAAAATAAAGAAAATAAACAGGGTGCGCTTTCTGCCGTTTCAGTCTCCCAGAAAATCTTTATGAAATGCGTCACTAAAATGAACTAAAATGATCACACACATATCCATATATCTATATATCTATACATATGTATCTATAGAAAGCTCAAAGTGTCTACTTTTTAATGTAGCAAGCTTAATCAAAAATAAATGTTCTCAGTTTATGTAATCCATATGAATCTAAGGAGAGATACAGTCTTTCTGCCACACTTCATTTACTGATAATGACCTGAGACAGGACACGCCCACATGCTGTTCATAGGGAAACAGTCAGGGTAATCTACATACAAGGCCACGCACCCAAACACACACACACACACACACACAGTAAATCCGATAATTTTCCTCCGCGTGTGGAAGATGTTAGGCGTCGAACAGGTTTCTGAAGCTCTACAGAATGTTCTGGACAGTGGGAGGAGTCTAGATTTACCTCAGAACAACACTGAGACTTAAACAGAGATTGAAGGAGGAGAATACAGCAAGGTGTTACCATGGGTGAGTTTTTTAATCTAATATAATCCTTATTCTCTTAATATAAAACTTATATTAATCCCCCCCCTCATTTTCTCACAAGGTTTTGCCAGTTTATGTGAAACATTGTTATTTAATGTCACTTACATGGTTTGGTTAGCATGTAGATAACACTGCTAAATCATGCTAACATACTGCCTTATGTAACTTAGCACAAACAGGTTAGCTCACAGGTGGCTAAGCTAATACCTTACAGTATGTAGATTACAGATGGCTGTCAGTATCAGCTGTGGTGTAAATGTTTAATATATTCACCCAGTTTTGGATAGCTTCATGTTATGGTAGCTATTTGGTTCAGTTTTTGGTTAGCTTATTACACTGCTATCTTTATTAATGTTATTTAGCACAAACACTTTAGCTCCTGTTGCCTAAACATTGCAAAAGTTTGTGTTGTCTTTATGCATAGTCAATAGTTATTCATGATTATTGACAGTAATTTTATTATCATCATGCTTATGTTCCTTTTTTATAAACAGTTGTGACCATGAAAATGATCAGCCACCTATTTTATAGAGACCAAATGCAAACAAGCAGGCAAGATACAGACGGACCATCACTATGTCTTGGGAGTCTCGACCATGACTGGGGTCTGGGTTCGGGATGGATCTCTTGTATTTTTTTAAGCAGTTGACCACACGATAAGGCTTCACCTGTGACTGCACACAACCACACATGGACTGACCTCAGATGCTAGGAATGTTACTGCTGGTCACAGGGTCTGTGTGAATTGCAAATCAGTTTATGGTAAGCAGCCAAAAACACCATGGAAATGCCAGGTATGCAATGTTCACTTGTGTCTTGAGTTAAACAAGAACTGCTTTTCGAGAGAGGCACTAAGATGTATGACTGATTATAGGGTGCAAAAGTGGGCTTTTACAAACCTAACTCCCTTTCTTCATAGTGCACTGTTCTTGTTTGCACTTTTTTACTCTGAATGTCTGTTTGCATGGCCATACAGTATGCCAGAAATGTGCCTTCTGTATATAAGATCATCTGTGTCACTCTTCCCTCAATCCAGGACATTTACTTTGCACTAGGTGAAAGAGGTGACATTTATATAAGTAAGGTTATATTTATATGTTCATGAGTAAGAAAAATACACAAATGTCAAGAAATGTCAGAACTACTTCAGGGCCCATAAACCTGCAGACCCCTAAATAATGAGTGAGGGCCAAGCTCACTCATTTACTCTCCTGTGGTGTGGAAGTGACTGTGTAAAAGTGTCCCTGAGAGGTTGGTCTCATGTTTTGTTTTTGTTATTATTTTTTAATCAAAACCTATTTGCTGTTCATTGTTAAATTATCATATTGTTACAAATGTGCATATTGTATATATTGTTACATATTACACAATGTTAATATTGTTTGTGTTGGCCAATAAAGCTGATTTTATACTGATTCAGTTTTATATTTTACATATTGGGTGACAATCTTCCATGTATTCTGGCTTTTATACCACACCAACATTAGGTGGGGTGGTGAACAGCATAGTATCATGGCACTATAATGCAAAATATATGCTGGTATGCTGTGGACCAGCATCAGTAAAGTGACCAGCATACCAGCAAAATGTATGCTGGTCACCAGCATACCAGCACCAAAACACAACATATGCTGGTATAATGTTAACCAGCTATGCTGGTCTCTGCTGTTTTTTTCAGCAGGGAAGGCAGGCCTACAGTACTTATTTATGCAGTTATCCAGTCATGTGGCAGCAGCGTAATGCATACAACCATGCAGGTATTCATCAAGGGATTCACTTACTGTAGTCTTCACATTAAACATTGAAATGAAAAGTGTGATCTATGTGGCATGGTTTTTGTTTCTAGATGGGTTGGTTTTAGTATTTCAGAAACTGCTATTTGCTGAAACTAGCTAATGAGCTAGTGGGATTTTCACACAAGGCAGTCCCTAGAGTTTACACAGAATAGACCCCCCCACACACACACACATACCAAATGATCATGTTGTAAACTCATGATACAAAGACAAAATGCTTCAAATTGGTTCCAGTTGCAAGGAAGGATATAGTGGCTTAAATAAGCAGTCTTAACAATAGTGTTAATCACAAAAGCACACCAACATGCAGAAAACATTGAACCTTGAGGTTGATAGGCTACGACAGGAGAAGTCCACATTGGTTTCCACTTCTGCTTAAGGCTATTGTAGGCACAGACTCACTGAAACTGAACAGTTAAGGAATGGAAAAAAACAACAACTATCAAATCTGTATGAGACAAATCATAATAAAGAGGCTGAAAGGCTTCACAAACCTAATCATTTTTAGTGTTTTATGGTTGCAGTAACCATTAAAGCAGAAGGTTGGCCAAATCCCAAAGTGTGCCCTACTTGTACAATGTGCATGCACATACATGAGTCTCTGTAGGGGGTAACATAACTGCATTGTAGTGCAGCATTCTATGTACTGATGTGGCCAATATTAAGCAATTTAGGATTCACTGTCAATTTAAAATGAATGAATGAATGAATGAAAAAAATATTTCTTTTTCCTTTTTTCCTTTTGTTTAAAGTTTTGAAATTGCAAGTATCAGTAAAAAAATTTTTTAGATGTCTCTTATAGGACATTTTGGTGTTATGTTCTATGAACCTAATGTTTTATTATACAGAATACAAATAACAAGAACAACCTTAAGTGATTATTATTTTACAGGAACAACAAGAGGAAATTAAAGAGTTGGAGAAGAAGAAGCAGGTGGCAGAAAATGCAAAAAACGAAGCAGAAGACAGGTATTAATTTTACACATTGCACTCAGTCAAGTTTCAGCGACATCACAGAGCTTAAGTGTAATCTATATTTTGCATTCTCTCAGGTTTGAAAAAGAAGCTGCTGCAGTGAATACAAACATGAGAGTACAGCAGCTTGAGGATGCTCTCAAGAAAACAGATCAGGTAACCACTGATATGGAGATAATCTCAAGACTGAAAAGCCTTTGAATAGTTTGTCCTTTTGATCTGTCAAAGGGGGGATGGGGGGGCACATATTCTCTGTCAACATACTGTATGTACTTGCATGTTCTTTGTAGTAAATTTGTATCATGTTACACTTTTTCAGGAGTTTGAGGCATATAAGAAGTACAGCAGTGACTTGTTGTCACAGGAAAAGGAGTTAAATGAGAAACTTCGCCACATTGTTAGCTGAAGTCTCTGTCCGGCTATATCTTTCAAAAAAAAATTTGTGTGCTCACGTTTATGTGCATGTGTGTGACAGAGAGAGAGAGAGAGAGAGAGAGAGAGAGAGAGCACTATGTTATATTGATGAGTACTGAGGGAAGTGGACTAGCTGGTAACCTCTAGATGGCAATAACACTTTCTTCAACAGTTCCAGTTGGGTCTATAAGTATTAGAACAACGACAATATTTGCACTACCATGATTTTCAAATGAAGCAATCAAGACTTTAGTTCTGGTCAGACTTAGACTTTCAGCTTTAATTCAAGGAGTTTAACAAAAAATATATATTGTATTAAATATTTACAAATTGCAGACTTTTTTTTTTTTTTTTTTTTACAAAGCATTCATTTCTGCAGGCTCAGCAGTAATTGAATAAACCAACATAATCATAAATATTAGTTCTGTTTTTAATACCTGGATGCAAAGACTCTGCAGTTGATAACTGCATGAATTCTGGAGCCCAATGACATCAATGCATGCCGAGTCTTATCTTTTGAGATACTTTGCCATGGCTTTGCGGTAGCCAGTTGATGCTTGTTTCTGGGTCTTTCTGACTTCAATGTGGCTTTGAGTAAGTAAAAAAATGCCCAATTGAGTTGCATTGCATCCTTTTCTTTTCCATATTTTTCTCTTCTTATAATTAAAATTCCTTTTTTTTGGTTTTTGCTCTTCCCTCTCTTAATGGTTTTGTGTTTTCAGCCTAATGATGATCACTTGCATTTAGGCTTAATGATGACCTCCTTCACTTGCATTTAGGCATAATGATGACCTCCTTCACTTGGATGACCTTCTTTCACTTGCCTGTGAAAATGGAGGAACGTTGTAAAGATGGCTGTAATTAAGAAACAGTTTTTTTTTTTCTTCTTAAATTAAAGCTGAAAGTCTCCAGTTCAAATCAAATGTGTGGTATACAGAGGCAGGAAAAGAAAAAAAAATCAGTGCCCAAATACTTATGGACCTGACTGTATGTGTTTAGATAATGGTTTAGGTAAGACTTTATTTGTGTGTAAGCTCCCAAATAATAAGCCTAACATCAGCTTACTATTTGACAGGAGATCATATAAAAAATCATGTTATGCAGGTCAAATGACAAAACCATTACACTGATTAAACATCAGGCAATGTGCCATGAAACGTTAAAGGCTGACTTTAGGGGAATATGTAAGGAGGTTATATAGCTTGCTTTATAAATACAATAAACTGTGCTTTTCATATGGAGGTGAAGTTTTTTTAATCAGTATTGGGCACAAGGCAGGAATTTAATCCAAAATGGGTCAGTCAAACACACACACACACACACACACACACACACACACACACACACACACACACACACACACACACACAAAATTGTTCAAGGTCCAGGTTGGATTCCCTCCTCAGGGTCTGCGTGCATGGAGTTTGCATGTTCTCCCCATGATTTATGGGTTTCCTCCAAATACTCTGGTTTCCTCCCACAGACTAAAGACCTGCAGAGGTCCTAACCCGGTCGTAAAAAAAAGGGGAAAAAATACAATAGTCACCATTGGCCTCCGAAGTCCCTAGGTGGACTACAGAGATTCCTAGATGGAAAGAAGAATGGAGTCCAACTATTGCCATATCTCAGGCAGAGGGAGGAAACCAAAGAACAGTTGAGCTACAGACATGGCCATCCCAGTACATCCTCAGGTTCAGCAAACTGCTACTCCCACATCCTAAACTCAGTTGTACACACACACACACACAAATACTCACAGGTTTTAAGGACTCCCAAAACACACATTCACTGCAAAATATGTTTGGTGTCTTTTTAAATCAGTCGTTGCCAGATTTGGCTTTCTGATTATCACATTTTAATGCTTGACTCTATAAAGAATAAGAAGACAAACCCTCTATGACATCACCCAAAGGTTTTCTGAAAAGCCATTTTGAAGATCAATTGATGGTGTTTTGGTTGTTGCCATCTTGACAGGAGCTGACTCCATCTAAACCCCAGTTATTCCATGAATGGGCAAATATGTAGAATACGCCTACTCCCCTCAGTAACCACAAGCTAGCTAGTTTAGCTTTAGCTCATCTAAAATGCTAAGGTGGCTAATATTAATTAATGTTACTTTACATTTGCGTAAATAAGAATTTTCTGCAAGCTCCACACAGCTGGTAAGTCATGTTAATTTAGTCCAGTTATTTGGTTAGCTAAAGTTAAAACCCCTAAGTATGCATATTTTCATGGCTAATTGTAATTTTAACTGATGGAAATTCACCCCGAATAGTTGTTATTAATGGGAAACTAAAACCTTTTTTATATATACCATGCCTTAATTCTGTTGTAAAGTTGGATATTTTGGTATCTAAGAGAATGGACTAACTTTTAGAGCCAGTTGCAAGTGGTTGCTCCAGGAATTCCAGGTTTAACTAATTTAAGAATTGGAGGTTGCCCCTTGAATATGACCCAGTCTCTGTTTTCCAGATTCCTGTTCATTTCTTACCTAATTATAATAGTTTGTCAATTACCTAACCTTTGCCTGTTTAGCGTTACTGATTTCTGGTTCATGTTTGCTATGATTATTTGTTAATAAAAGTTTAGTCAGCCTGAAACTGTGTCCTCTGGTGTGTTTTCTTACAGTTGGTATTAATTATATATATGACAATTCTACTAATTATGTAAGACATAAAGAAATATACATACATGTATATGTGCTAATATTAGCTTGTAGTCAGATATGTTCAGGAGAAACAATGCATTGTTTAAAGATTCTAGTCCAACTTTGTAATTTCAGAGTAGTTTCCAGTATAATGCCTAGGTAGAGTAACTCAAATTCCAGGGAAATGCATGGTGGTAATTTTGTCTTAAATTTGTTTTACTATGTGCAACATCTGGATACATGCACAGCATTTAAACCTTTGCTTAGCATTCCAATAACTATAGTATTTTCTTCTTGTTGTTCAGATTTACACAGGATTTTTTTTTTTTTACCTCAGTGATTTGCTTTTTATTTCCCAAACAGAAATAATGTGTTTATATGTTAATATAATATAAATATAATGTTAGAAACGCATGCAATTGCTAGACATTAATGTTTTTTAATTGTTATTATAATTATTATTAAGTACAACTGTCTACTACCTCTATGTTAGTGAATGGCACACCTGCAACTCAGTTATTTACTACAGCCCTCTTTCAAAGTGTCTCCTCAGTATTCCAACAATGTGTTGAAAAGCCACCAGCAAGGTGTATAATCCTGTGCTTTCTTAGCCACATAAGTGTGCAGCAGTTGAATATATTGCATCAAGTTCAGGCAGGTTTGTCTCTGAAGCATTAGTGGCTTTTCAACTTGCCCTTTACTTCCTTGACCTTTCACTGGCCACTCTAAAGCCATCAACTGCACCTGACCTCTGTAGCCATCTGTTTCTTAAAAATTCTGACAATGACATAAATTGCCCTGACATTTGGATTAGTGAACAGCTTAGGCTTTCTTTAATTTAATTTCTTTAATTGCTTATGGCATGAATGCATTTCTCATGTTTTTGATGCCATGCTGCCATGCTCCTAATGTCTGTATAGCAATACTTCTATTGTAAATTTACTGTACAATGAAAAATAGTATAAAAGTATGATAAATATATTCATGTGTGCTTGTTTTAATGGAAATTCAAGGAAACTAAGCAATGATTAAGCTCAAACATAAAATAAATATTTAAAAAATAATACAAATTAAATATTTTTTATTATTTAAAATATTTCAACTATAAATGCCATGATGTGATTTGGTACACTGGTAGTCATTTTATGTCTGATTTGTGGTTATGCTTGACCATTTAAAACATTATGAAATGTATTATCTGCATGTCAATGTCTGTTGGTCCCTGATCAAAGGGGATCTTTATATTTCATATGAATCATAGCATCTTCAGAACTGCTGTGTCTCTCCTGTATGATATGATGAAATAAAAGAAATAACTGTGTCAGGTGAACATTGAAACATAACTTAATAGATACCTATGTAAAAATGCAATTAACACACAGGTGTGTAAGATTGATAGGTATGACTGACAATAAAAAATATGAGATTTCTTGTGATTAAAGCATGCATAAAACATGCTTGCATGTGAATCTTTTTCAGTAGGAAAAAAGATATAGGGGGAATGCAGTGTGGGAAATATGCATAGAATCTCGGATAGACAATGAAAAGGACTTCATATCCTATGAGTGTAGGAACATGGAGTAAGTTCATGTCTGTACTTGACTTCACAGTAAAATTTCCTGATGCTAAAGGGCTGGGCTATGTATGTATGATTCATCTGTTTTACACTTAGCACTGAGACTAGCCCTAGATATTTTCTTTCATTTTTCACTGCAAAATATCTTGTAAAATTGCAATTGCAACCATTGCAAAGTATCATCTTAGAATGCGTGTCTGGAACATGACCAAAATAATAAAAATGTCCCTACTTCTTTAGGGATTTTTAACTTGCGTGATTCAGGGAGAAGCATTCCATAGTGTCAGCTCTGCATGTCTGTACCCTGCAGGGATCAGAGCATACAGCTCGGTCTCCTGGCGCAGCAGGGGTCTGCTTGCTGCCACAGTTTGCCCTGGACATGCAACTACCTGCATCATACCTTCATACAGGTCACAAGTTAACCACACACACTGAGTCACATTTTCTTTACGTTATCGGTCTGCCAAAACCAGGTGACCTTTCAGAAGCATTAAAGACCACAGTGGAATTGCATCTGTGAAAATATTTGAATCTAGTTCAACACAATAGTTTTATACTTCAATGCAAATTCTGCTATAATCATGACATTATTGAAAATAGGACCCTTGAAATATTTATGAATTTCACAATTTCTTAGTATTTTGTGGTTCCCACTTGTAGTCTCTTGATTTTATAACAAAAGAGCATAGACTCCACTATTTTGTCTAAAAACATTGTAATCCACAGTGTTTACATGCTGAAAAGCAATGGGGAAATCAGGGAAAATCTAGCCTCTTTTAAGATTAATAATAAAATAATAACAATAAAAATTTATTCAAGACAAAAATGTACAGTTTATTTCCCTTATATTTACAGTGGTCTCGAACTTTTCCAACCCACTGAATGTACATTATCTAGCAGCATATGTGGTCCTTTCCCAAACAGTTGCCACAAAGTTGAAAGCAGACCGTTGACTAGAATGTCTTTTTATGGTGTAGGTTAAAAGGTTTTTTTTTTTCCACTGGAACTAAACGGGGAAAAAATGCTTCCAACATGACAATGCTCTGGTGTGGAAAGCAAGTTCCATAAACACATGTTTTGACAAGGTTGGAACGGAAGAACTCAAGTGCATGCAGAGAGAAGATCAGTGCTTGCGCAGAGCCCTGACCTCAACCACCCAGACCATGAAACAAGCATGAACACCTGCATGTAGTAAGATTAACTGCTTTGGACTAATTCACATGTACAGTAAATTATCATTATTGATATACATTCCATTTGTTTCAAACCATAAATTCTCCATAGTACAGAACAAAAAAAACTGGTCCATTTTCTTCTATTTACATCAACATGATGCAGACTCATCGCATAGACTTTCTATTTCCTATATGAAATAAAAAAGCCAAATTACCCTTGCTGAACCTTTGTTTCAAAAGATGCAGGCTGCTTGTCAGTAGAGCTTTTTCTTACAAAGCCCCAAAGTTATGGAACAGTCTTCCAATTAATGATCAGGACTCAGATACAGTCTCAGTGTTTAAGTCTAGCATTTTTGTAAATAGATTTGCCTTAGGTAACGGATCGGATCTGGGGGACTCATGAACATAGAGTATTATGGTGGACTGGTATGTTTAGATGCTCTCTTCCCCACTCTCATTGATCACTCAGGTTTGTTGACGGTGAAGTGATTGGTCACTTTACATCTCAGGGGGCCTTATGTCTTTTTTCCTTCTGGCTCTCTCTTTTAGTTATGCTGTCATAGTTAGTCCTGCCGGAGTTAGTCCTGCATGCAATTCCACTGTGGTCTTTAATGCTTCTGAAAGGTCACTTGCTTGTATATTCACTTTATACATTGTGTGAAAGTGACCATACCTAACTGCCATCTCTCTTCTCCTCTCTCTCTCCCTGCCCCTGTCTCCCTGTCGAGCTATACATTTCGTTCCTGAGCTGCCAGTGAACCAGACCCCCGCTGCTTGTCCTGGTGTCCCGTTTCTGGTGATCGCATGGATTCCCCGTGTGGTTTGAGTGTGGTGACCGGGGACGGTTCCACTTTTCCATGAAGACGGTCCCGGCCTGAACTGATGCTGACAGCTGTTCACTGAGGAGTCATGACTGCAGTTGCTCAATAGTTCAGAACTGGAGTTTCCTATAGTCTACCTGAGCTTCCAATAACGAACTGGAATCCATATTAACTTAAACACATCTCCTGTTATACTGGACTTCCAGTCTCCCACAGTATGATGCCGATCAATCGCTGCTATCCTTTTTCACCCAAATGAGGATGACCTGTTGAGTCTGGTTCCTCTCAAGGTTTCTTCCTAAGGAAAGGGAAAAACTCTCAGGGAGTTTTTCCTTGCCACTGTCGCCATCATCCTCGGCTTGCTCATCAGAGACAATCTTATCATTTTGATTCATACACATTCACATTTCATACAAACTTAAATAATTATTTTGATTGTGCAACGCTGCTATGCGACGATATCAATTGTTAAAAGTACTATACAAATAAAATAAAATTGAATTGAATGTTTCAATGCATGTGTATGAGAAGCATTCAAGTTAAACTGGGACTAGTGATGAAATTTTTCTTGAAAATAAAGGCATAAACAGGAATTGACATTAACAGAAGACTTTAAACACAGCATGGTGATGAGAGTCTAAGCAAAATAAGTAAAATATTTGAATGATGCAAGAAGGCCATATATGCATAAATGACAGTCCCAGCCAAGGCTGCTCGCAGCCCACTGGAGTCATTCCTTTGAACATTCAACAAGTGGAACAACTGATCATAGAAAATTGATAAATAATTTGTCACCAACTTGAAAAAAACTGGAGGAGATGCCCCTGCCTGAGAGAATTGTACACAGAATCATTCATGAACACCAACTGCACATTACATAAACTTGGCTGGGTTTTTGCCACATCCCCCATACAGTCCTGACCTCACTCCAAGCCATTTCCACATTTTTGGGTCATTAAAGGTGTTTCTGGGATGCCAGCATTTCAGAGGTGAAGGAGTCAGTCTAATCATGCCTCTGAGAAAACTTTCTACCCTGATGATAAGTGCATTAGTGTAGCAGGGCATATAGAGAAATAAAGGTAGTTTTTGCTCTCATAATTGTTTCAATCAAAAGACACAGTTTGATTTGAATGCTTCTCATATTTATCAAGAGATCGGGTCTAAAAAGATTAGTCTAAATAAAGTATTTCATGCAACAAGGTATAAAAATGCAAATGAGTGCACTGTTACAAAATATTTTTCAAGTGCCAATATACAGTATGATGTATGATTCAACACTAGATTTTGGTATTGCATAAAAATAAATCCTTAAAATAAGCTTAAACATGATAAGCTATAATACCTAACACACAGTGTCCCAGTCTACACTCCAGAAAAGCTTCATAAATACAAAATGTGATTCTGCTCTTCCAACTCAATACATTTTGCATATTAAATATCAAGAAACAATGTCTTACAAAGTCAATTTGAAACCTCTCCTCTCCTCCCCTCCTCCACAGCCAGCGGCTGAGTGGGAGTCCTGGATGAACCAATGTGGAGATCCCTCCTCTCTTTAAAAGAAGGACAGAAAGCAGCAGGATCTAAATCACCAGCCCAGCTTCAGCATGCCCACCACTGCAGCACACTTAGGAAACTGATTAGAACTGATGCCGGAATTGATCTACACACACTTGGGTTTCACACAGGGAGACAGAAAACACCTGGACAGATAATCCTCATTAAGGGGCTTTGCAGAAAATAGTGAGTATCTGTAATTCCTTTCATATTATTGGAACAATAACACAGGTTCTTATTACATCATAATTGTTAAATGTTTTGTTAACTTAGAGCTTGTATGGTTTTGGAAGATGAAATAAAACTTGTTTTTAGGGACTGTTGTACTTTACACTGTTTAATGCAGTACAATGTGTCTTGTCTTGCATTCCAAAGTGAAACCATGGAAACCAATTTCATGACAATGAGCGATGTTTGTGCAGCATTTTCTTCCTTTTTGTCTGTACTTGTTTATTGTTCCTTGAACTTACGGTATACCAGTTCCCTAACGCCATCATACTAATATTACTACTACTAATAATAATAACAAGAAAAAGTAGAAGAAGAAAAAGAAGAAGAAGAAGAAAATAAAGGAGATGAAGAAGGAACATTATTTTTATAGCTCTTTTACAAATAAAATATTTATTACTAATCTATATCGCTAAATCATACTTTGGTACATACTGTACAATAAATCTGTTAGAATTATAATAATACATTTGCTATCTCTAACTATAAGTAAAAAAAAACAAACATATTTTTTAAAACACCAAATATGTGACAATTATGTTTTAAAGTGATGCTGAGGAGTAAATGTGTGCCTCCATCAGTTGAGAAAAGTGCAGAATAGGATATATTGCTTGAAGAGGTCATTAAATTATGATGTTAAAAGATATTAATTACGTAAATATTTATTTAATTAAGTTAAAAGATTTAGATTTAGGTTTTTGGAGTCAATACCAAACTTAATCATTGAATTAGACTGGCAGAAAATCATTTCTAAGGATAAGGTAAGGCTACAAGCTGGCCCATACTAGCGTCAGATCAAGTGCTGCTGGATATATATTGCTGCATATATCTTGGAATGAATAGACTAAAATGAAATGCCATGCAGAAACCCCAAATACTGGATACGTGTCAGGTACATAAGACAGCATAAGGGCACAACAGTGTACGATAAGTGCAAGAAATACAATAAAAAGAAATGAAAAGAAATGCAGAGCAAGTGCACAGGACAGTACAGGAAAGTTTATTGTTAACTGATGGGGTAGAAACCTTTTCCCAATCAATGCATACATTGCTACTGAGACATTAGGAAAACTATTCCAAGTGTCTAGTATTAGCCCATTTTGGGGGAAATTGTCCCATAGCAAAAATAATGAGCATTTTCTCTAAGAATTTAAAACAATCCACAAGACAAGTATTAGACTATAGAATGAATTATTTAAAAGCACAAATATGCAGTGATGGTCAAAATGGGTGTGAGTTCATTTTAGGAGGGATGTTAGAAAGATGTTGATTTTAGACCTGATTAGTCCCATGAACCCTTGGGCAGTTTTTATCTCGCCTGTGATGGTAATACGATAATAATATGCTGTTTTAGACTTAATATGTACACCAAGACAAGGATAAACAGTCTTTTCAGGTTTACACCAATTCTACACCACACTGTCCAACGTTTGGTTTCATTCTAATAGTAATCATGCTAAATGGTGAAAACCATTAGGATTTGGGATTTTCAATTGCTACAGGCTTTTATGTTCTGACATACAGTCTTTCATCCTACACAGACATCTTTCTAAACACAGGTAATAAATATAACTGTGTATTATCAGCATGTGAAAACCAACATTATGTTGGCAAATTACATGTTCAAGCAGTTGGTGAGAGAAAGACTAATAGGGGGCCTTGTGTGACACCATATTTTAGTTTTGTAGGCTAAGAATAAATAATTATATTTAAGTATATGTGTGTATCTAAACTGACCTAAAGTGGCCTATCCAGAATGAGATACTGGTCAGTTAACCCATACATTTAATTTACTTTATATAATATTTTCAAAATATGTAAACAAATGTAAGCAGTCTTGTTCAATGTTTTGAGGTGGTTCCACGCTATAAGCAAGAAAATATTCCCTTTAATGTATCAGTATGATTTTGAAAGAGATTCATGTATAGACTGAGCAGTTTATGCTGTTGCAGGAGTGTGAGCCATGGGTCAGTGGCTGAGCTGGCTCCTCTTGCTGACAGGACTGCTGGCAGTCTACACACAGGATTATTCAAAGGAAAGGACAGGAGAGAGAAAACACTACCTGAAAAATGATGGAGGTAAGACCTGTAATAAAATGATACACATTCCTTCTGCTAAATGTTATTGTCTTTTCCCTGCGGGTATACAATTTATAAGGCGGCACAGTGACTTAGTGATTATCACTATCAGGGTCCAGGTTCAATTCCCAACTCAGAGTCTGGGGGCATGGAGTCTGCATGGAGTCCCTGTGCTTGGTGGTTTTCCTCCAGGTACTCTGGTTTCCTTCAACTGTCCAAAGACAAGCAAATTAGGCTAATTGGTGTTCCCAAATTGCCTGTAGTGTGAGAATGCCTAGTGAATGTTCACCAGAGGTCCCAGCATGGTCGTAAAATGGGAATAAATACAATGGTAATTACCACTGGCTTCCACGGTCCCTAGTTGGACTACAAAAGTTTCCAGATGGACAGATGGATACCTTTTATAGTACTAATTGAAATTTATTAGGAGTATTTTTATATGCTAATATGCTCAAAGACTGACAGTAATGTCCACTCCCTTATGTGTGTGATGAACTTTAAAGTTTTGCAAAAAAAAAAAAATTGCAGAGAGAGCATAGTTATAAAAAATTATAGGCATGTACGTACTGAAAAAAACTAACCCCTAACCAATCCATAGAAAATGACAACAACAACAACAACAACAACAACAACAACAATAATAATAATAATAATAATAATAATAATAAAAATAATAATAATAATAATAATGTAAATAATAACAATTAAAAAAGACACAAAACAAATGTCAGCTCAGGTTTAGTTGTCTCTGTAATATTGACAACAGTACAACAGCCCATCACCTATGGCACAGTAACTACAGCATTAATACCAAATGCTGTCACTTAAATGAGAGTCACTTAAAACTGGGATGAGGGGGAAATTCATATTCATAATTAGCTGGAGATAAAAGTCCCATATTTTCCAAAATGTATTGGGGAGCTCCTTAACAAAAGTCTGATTTTTTTTTTAACTGACAGTTTAATTTGAAAGTGTCCATTGTGTATGAGAGGGAGATATTGGTGATTCCCACTTAAAGTAGGTTGACAAAAGTTACGGCATCCTTTTTAGGTGTAGAAAGGATGGGCACTGAGGGAAAACCCCAAATAGTGTATTGAGGGCATTTGGTCTATTTTTCCCCTTTATCTCTGTTAAAGTGAAAAAAAAAATCTCTAGCCAGAAGTTACAGTCAAAAGGTTTACTATTGACACCTTTCCGCTGCTGGGGAAACATCATTATAGATCTTAAATTGTTGAGCTTTAGTGTAATGAATACAATCTACTATTTTGAATTGAATAAGACCATCGTGCACAAACTGAAGAAGTTTAAAATCTTTCACCAAACCTCTTCTGGTATTAACTGCCCCAAATCATCCTCTATTTACACATATATGAGATTAAAGCTTCCAGAATTGAAACTGATGTCAATAAAAATTAAATCATCAGTTAACTTTAGAAACATGGGGAAAACTAGGCAAAACTAATATGACATATGAAACCAGATATCTGCAGATATCTAAAACAAAAGCTGCATAGGAAGTACATGTTTGTCTAATAATTGCTGTAAAAGTTGCCAAAGTTTTATCAATGTATATGTTTTTAAAGGTATTAATACCAAAGTTTAACTACACGGAGAAGACATTATATTATAGAAGGAGGAAAAGCATGACTGGCTGCTAGTAGGGCACAAGCAGAGAATGATTAACTTTAACAGTTTAAGCAAAGTAGTGCTTAAACTGAGCACAAATTTTAGCAAGCACATACTGTAAAGGTACAGAGTGAAATAGAGCACCATAACTAATCAACTAATTAACAGCCTTTTCTTAATTATGTTGAGCATGGGTAGAGCAGGGGAAACACTAAAATAATTAGAGCAATGGTCCTTCAGGAATAAGGCTGAGAACCACTGTAATAGAGGACTAAACAGGAGAGTCCACTCTGGCCTTCAAGGACACAGCCCTGTCAGTTTACCTCCATAACCAGCACATCATCCCCAAGTTGGGTGGGGATGAGATGCACCATATTAAAGCCAGTATTTGAGAATCCTAATATTGGCTGCCCAATGATAAAATCTGTGATTTGAAACAAATAGAAGAACTATGGAAAAAATATTAATTTTAACAGAAGTAACATATGCAACCAAATGTAACCATGTAAACTCTGGACTATTATTCAAAGCCTTCTTATTCAAAGATTTAAGACAGAAAGAGGGCAAAATTTACCTTGTAGTTCTTCTAATTTGTGCGTAACATGGCACCACAAGATATGTAAAATGATGGCAGGCAATTTTGAAGAGTAGGTTATGTAGGGCATAATTCATAGCATCAATATTAATGATAAAAAAATAGGTCACTTTTGTTTTGTCTAGATATTTATTTATTATTTATTTATTGTGACTGAAAATAAATCTGCAAAACACAAATATATATATATATATATATATATATATATATATCTGCATACCTATTTTAGGTTTAAAATTTCCATTCAGTAATGGCACATACTTTAATACACTAAGGTATTCTTACTGACATTGATATACTGTTTGCCCTAAGGCTTAACAAGGACCCAAACATTTTTTTATTGAGGCACAATCTATTTATCTGCTCATTGTAAATTAAAGAACTGACATGTTATCACTCTCACTCACTCATCGTCTATACCGCTTTATTCTGTATACAGGGTTGCAAGAGCCTAGAGCCTAACCCAGGAGACTTAGAGCACAAGTCTGGGTACGCCCTGGATGGAGTGCCAATCCATAGCAGGGCAACCTGTTATTATTATATGTATTATATTTACATAACAATCAATTCTTCATGAAATGTATGCAAAGCACACAATTTATTCTAGGAAAAAATATAACATAAAGAAAATAATAATATAATTTTTGAGTGTCTACATCTCCACTAAAACAGATGAGCAGATGCCTCATTCTCCAAAAAAGAGACATACACACAGTTTAAATTTTTAATTGCCCTAAACCCCTGCATGTATATGTGCTCCTGATTCTACTGATGATGACTTCATGATGCTTGTAGAGTCCTGTGACAGCTAAACATAAAGCGTGATTTAGTTCAGGGGCAAACCAGAAGTGTTTTTTTTATCCTCTGAATTCAGAGTCAATTAAGAGAACCAGATAAACACTGCTGATTCGGTCTTGGAATGCAAGTTCTTATTCTCTGTAAGAATCTAAAAGGTCTAAAAACAAACACTACATAGAAATGGATCTCTGTGTCCTCATGGTCATGCTAGTTAGGGACATGTGTTTGTCTACCTACAGTATCATGAATTTCGCTGCTTTACTGAAAAGTCACTTGACAAGTGATAAGTCTTGGTAAGTGTCAAGCTAAAAATGAACATTTTTACTGCTTGAAAATTTCAAACTTTGAATTACCCATGATCTGCAAAGTTTGATTAAAAGGTAAGGGACCCAAAGGAAATATATTCTGTATATGTATATTGTTCATGTGACACACAGAAGGATTGTTTATTCTGTTCTACAGCAGCCATTTTGGATGAAGACTGTGGTCTTGAATTGGCCTTTCTTGTGGACAGCTCAGAGAATGCCAAAGGCCACCACCAGCAAGAAAAGAAGTTTGCCATGGACATTGTGGATGGTCTGCAGAGCATCCGTTTGAAAACTGGGCGCAAACTGAGCTGGAGAGTGTCACTACTCCAGTACAGCAGTCATGTCATCATTGAGCAAACTTTCAAACAATGGAAAGGGACTGAGAACTTCAAAAGCAGCATCAGTCCCATGAGCTATATTGGCCACGGCACCTATACTACCTACGCTATTACCAACATGACGAAGATCTTTTCAGATGAGTCCAAAGCTGATGGCATCAAAATCGCACTTCTTCTTACCGATGGAGTCACCCATCCAAGAAATCCTGACATCTTCTCAGCTGTAGCTGATGCCAAGAACCAAGGAGTGAAGTTCTTCACCATCGGCATCACACACACTGCTAATGACCCTGCCAACATTGCCCGTCTGAGGCTACTAGCCAGCACACCCGCCTCAAGTTTCCTCTTTAACCTTCAGGACACACACATCACTGAGAAGATCCTTACTGAGATTGTATGTATGATGGCACTTTCTTTTTAATCATGGCTATTAAAAGTAAATAACGGACCATCCATTAATGTGTGTGATAGTGCTGAGCGAATTATAGACACATCATGAAGAGCAGAAATATGCATGTTGTGTGCTATATTTGACATTAATCTTTAAAATGTACAAAGTTGAAAAAGGCTTTTAAAAAAAGCTCTCTAAGCTCAGTAACTAGCCATTAATAGTTCATTTTCTTCATGAATGTCCATTAAACAGATCAGGTCAGAATGTAACTACTACTATAATCAATAGACTTACCACAAATAAGTTTCTTGTGAATAAGCTCCAACATCAAACTTATTAAACCCAAATACATCATTTTAGCTAGGCAGAATTTTCAACACCCTTAGACATAATTCGTCCGCTGTTTTCATCTGAAAAGATGCACAAAAATGTTAGCGATCCTTATGCTTGCAGTAAACAATTCTCCTGTCAGTCTTTCTTCTTGGGTATTCCCCCAAATTATATTTAAACTGTCAGCACTTGTCTTAAAGGTGGTGTGATCCCCTTGGCATTCCTGTTGGTTAATTATGATGCAGATGTTCCATGAGGTTTCTTCATGTATGGGATGTTTTATTTTCTTTTAATTGTGCTTAAAAAAGGATAAATCAGAGTTTTAAATGGCATGGCCTGATGCACAAATGTAATGGAGCAAAATCTATTTAAGCATTTTAATGAGGGAATATCAACACTGCAAAAAGTAAAAGTGATATCTGTAAGTGACAATATCTTGAAATGTACAACTAACTGAATATTATATTTATAATTCAATTCAATTCAATTCAATATTATTAGCCTATTTATATACAAATTTGTTCTTTTTTTTTGCCGGATGATTTTGCTTCTTTCTTTCTTATTGCTTAAAATTGAAAATTATCTGCCAATAGAACAAGAAATCCACTTAAAAGTAATAAAAGACATCTAGAAATAGGCTTAATAATTTCATATTTTGCTAGTTGTAATAATATATTTAAAAAAATTGACTAGATTCTAGACATTTTATCTGCTCACTTTTTTTGCAGTGAATTCAAGCATTTTAGGGGAGTATCACCATGCAGCCTTTTGTCAATGTGATTTCAACTGAACCCAGAGTAATATGTTGGACAACCATGTTATTAGTTGTTATATTTTGAGCTTCTAATAGTGTATTTTAATGGTAGAAATATATCTTACACTGTACATACTGTTACAAGATAGTAGAAACTTCTGAAACGTACAGTACATTAACATTAATCACCTGCTGAATTGTATGGATTACTCACCTTTGTCTTTTGGACAGTATCATAACTTAAAGCATGTTTTATGCAACTGAAATACTTTTCTTGTTTTCTTTTGCTTCCTCCCAGGTACAACTAGCAGAAGATGGGGTATGTAATACTGGGATTTTCTTGAATAATTTTCTATTAATGTAAAGTTTCATTTTGATAATTTGCACATTTCAAAATGACTTTTTTTCTCCTTTAAAGTGCCCTGTGTCTCAGAAATGTGCATGTGAGAAGGGTGAGAGAGGACCTAGTGGCCCAGCAGTGAGTATTTTCACTTTTAAACTTCATAAGTACATACTGTAAGTATTCGAGAGTATATAACTTAAATAACTTCATGCTTTGAAAGGAAAGAAATAGTTGAGTTTTACTTTAATATTTTTAGCCTCCTATGAACCAGATCATAAAATATTCCACATTATTATAGAAGAACCATTACACCCACAGGGCCAGTATTTCTTATATAGACTCCTTTCCAAGTTAGTAAAAAGTAATTCAAAGCTTACTTATAGTGTACAAACCATAAATTAAACATGTGCATAGTATGCCACTGATAAAGATCAAAGTCATTTAATTATTGTACAGAAAAAAAAAACTATTTTTGTGCAAAAAATATATTTGCTCGATACCTATAGGTACGGTGTAACCTTTAACAGGAAAAGCCTACCTGTTGATCTACCTTTAGAAATGTGGTTTAAAGAATCTTTTTCAAAAAATACTGAAAAAGATATGTTGAAGAACCTGGATATTCATCCAGGGTGTTTCATTTGTTCTGGTTGTATGCATGTTATTCTATAAAGTTAAGCAAAAAACAACACCAAGGACATTAATTCCCCACATTAATTCCCTCACTTTTATTTTATGAGGTAAAGAGAATAAATTAGAGTGAGGTACATATTTACATGAAGCTTTCAATATAGGGAAGGTTGAACATGACAGCAGATCACAGGGTGGGTGATATGTGAGTAGCAGACGTCTGCCAGCAAGCTCCTAATCATTATCCAGGTGCTTTCACTTCTTGAAGATTCCAAACATTCTAACCTACGTAATCGCTCTCATTAGTTTGAAAGCTGCAGATCAGCCTTCTGCCGAAAGACACACATCAAGTGGCATATGTAGCTTACACACACACACACACACACACACACACACACACACACACACACACACACACACACACACACACACACACACACACAGACACACAGAGACACAGTGAGTCACATCATATAGCCACCTATATAACTATGGATATTTTACTGCCCACAGGGACTGTATGGGTCAGTTTCACATTCTTTTCTTTAGTCCAGATCTATAGAACTATACAATGTCTCTTCTGGTATTATTTCAGTCAGAAAGATGAGCTCTCTGTTTTTTTTTTTTTTTTTCATTTATTTCGCAGGCACATATATAATGTCTGTTTTGTCTTCCACTAATATAGATTTTCTAAATAATTTTTACAGGGAAAGAAAGGTCGTCCAGGTGAAGATGGAGCCCCCGGGCTTAAAGGTCAAAAGGTTAGAACACCTCCATCAGCATACTCTCTGTGTCATGTTTGATGATGTACTGTACATGTATGCTTGTAGTGGCAAAAGAACACTTTTCTTAAACTGATGCATAACTTGCATTTTTTAGAAAGGAAGTGATGGAAATTGTGTCAGAAAAAAAAAGTCTCATGTAATATATGGATTGCTGCTGGATAACACACAACTCGAGTCAATTTTTGTCATTCAATTCATATGTACATAATACAGAGTAAAGATATGTACAGTAAGAACCACACAAGACAAGTACAAATCTTACTAAAATGGTAAAAGCTTAATTTTAGGATTTTAGGTAAATAAATAATTTATCCTATCGTTTCAGGGTGAAGCTGGTTTGAGTGGACTTCCTGGTCGTGATGGCTCAGAGGTAAGTATACCAAAAGTGTCAGGCTGAGTCTGCACTGGCGCAGAAAACCCTCCTCCAGTACTGTCTCACTGATTTTTATCAGCATTTTAATTTTATGATGTAATATAGTGCTAATAAGTAACCAACTAGCTAATACTAGCTAATCCCAAGTATGTGCTAATAAAGTTTTTTTTTTTTTTTTAATAGGGTAAACCTGGCTACAAAGGGGACAAGGTATGTCTGTCATTTTAATTCCATTTTTAATTACCCCTTTATTCTCTCAGGACAGGTCCAGATTCACATTCTACACTATTGTAAAGGTTTATCTGTAAAACAGGTTTCAATATAATTTCTGAACAATTAATAGTACTTAATGTGTAATATGGATTAAGATGAATACCTCAATATTAACTTAATAGTTAAAGGATCTGGCAAATTATCTACCCTTATTCTATATATCAGTTTCACATAGACTTATCTGTCTGCAGGGAGACAGAGGTGAATGTGGTACACCAGGAATCAAGGGTGACAGGGTGAGTAAATATGGAGGTTTATTGTGCTAATTTGTCCTACAATTTTAGTACAGTCTGTCAGTTGTTGATTCATCTGTTATTAAACAATCGCCTAGGGTCCAGAGGGTCCGGTTGGTACAAGAGGATCCAGAGGGTTGCAGGTGAGTGAAAGCAAAACTACAATCACATACAGTATAGAGCCAATTACATATCAGGTACCAAATAGTAAAGTATGGTAAAATGTAAATGTATGTTTTAGTGCACTAAATCAAGGCCATACAACAACCTTACCATCATGAGTAAATTATGCTGTGATTATGTTATTTTCAGAATTGAATTTTCAAACGTGTAACACTATGGCATTAAAGCACACCTGCTTGCGTTTCACTTGCAGGGATTACCAGGACCACAGGGTGACATCGGACCAGAGGGCCCGCAAGGCAAGCAGGTCTGTATCGTCTAATCACCAACAGCTGCCTACAGCATACAGATGTTACTTTCACAGGCACACCTGGTGAAAGCTCATATATGACACAGGAAATCCACAGGAATCACCATATTTTACATTCTTGTGCCAGATTTTTTTCAAAAGGTATGTGTTGAGCAGTCTGGCTTTGTGTTCAGTTTAACTGCAAGAAGCATCCCGAGAAGTCCCGCAGACATGCCCAGTAGGCATTTTCTGTCTCTGTCTTTATTTTTAATGCTGTCTTAAAAAAAAAAAAGTCTTTCCAAATGATGGCCGCAACAGTTAATAACATAAGTAAGGTGTTTCTCTGAAAAGGGAAAATTCTAATGCCTCCAGTCCATGTAGGAACATGTACACATAATTAGAATAGAGAAGGTGAGACCCTTAAGATTTAGAGTATTCAAAGATAAACCTTCTTTTTTAAGGATCACTGACTGATATTGCACATTGTATACCAAGCATGCTAAAACATGGATTAGAAATGAGGATTAGAGCCATGTTGGGGCAACGCTCTTGTGACATTACTGACAAATGCATTTTTGTTATGTAATTGCTACCTAAACTTCAAGGTAAAATGTAAATGAAAAAGACATTAAAAACAGACCCACAAGTAAGCAGACAGGCTGATAACTGATGGAAAAATCTGAGAAACAGATTTCTCAGAAAACCAGAAACCAGAAAACCAGATTTCTCAGAAAACCAATTCAAATATTGTAACGGAAAACCCCACTTAAAGCTTTCTGTACAGCTTTTACTTTGCAATTTTATAATCCAGATTTCCTTTGTTTTATGTTTATGTTCGCTCCAAGGCATCATGTCTGAAGAGATAAGCTATAACTTGTTCAGATCCACAAAGCCAAATACTTTACCACTATACAGAGGGGTAGACTGGTTTAAGACATGACTTCAGTGATTACAGTACATACCTTTGAAGCATTACATTGCTAAAGTCAGATTTTCCACTTAGATGTAAAAATGTGTGACTGAATTGCAGGGTATTACTAAATCTCAGTTAGTGCACATAAACATACTTTTATTATAATTACAATATATTTTACGGTATGTAGCCCTTATGTCCAATGTATTTTTCTTTCTTTCTTTTTGTGCTGTGACAGGGTGAGCGTGGTTTGATTGGTCCACCTGGCCTTCAGGGCGAGACTGGGATTGGACTTCCAGGTCCAAAGGTCAGTGTCTTATTATTTCAAATCCTCAACATTCCTCTCTCTCTCTCATTATTATATAGAATCAATCTCTGAAAACATATAGAAAGATGATTGTAAGCTTACTGATCCCTATAATTACTTTTAAAAAGGTTTTTTTTTTCATCACAGCACTTACTGTAGACCATATAGACCTGCCCTTATCAGTACTACAAAATGAACTAAAGTACAAAAACTAGATGCAAGTCACGGACACATGATAACTATGTCATTCTTTTTTTTTTTTTTATCCACAGGGTGATATGGGATTTCAGGGCAGACCTGGTCCTCCTGGCCTAACAGGAATCGGAGAACCAGGACCACCTGTGAGTATAGAATGATCCATAAGCAAAAACATCTTTTATGTCACAAGAGTTGGGTTATCAGTAAATGCATATCTGTTGTCAGCAAATACCATGCTTGCCCATGCATAGTATGGTACAGTAACATACCGTATGTTTTAGTTTAAAAAAAAAAAGATGATGTAATTGTCTAATGTTGCTTTGCCTCGTGTAAAACTTTTTTATATTTTATAATAAGGGGCCTCAAGGTCCACAGGGTGTTCAAGGAGAAAAAGGACCTCAGGGAGAAGGATATCCCGGACCTAAGGTATTCATGCTAATATTCACTGTTTGAAAGCACACAAAGCACAATAAGTACAAAAAAATGCAATATAAGGTAACGAGAGGCAAAACATTTTGTTGTAAATGATAATTAGATCCATAATGTTTTGAAACCTTGACAAATGATTTATAAACTAATTCATATATTCTGTATCTATATAAAATAATTGCAGATATGTAGAGCCATGTTGAGATCAGGGTCATTTCATCCATATGAAGCATCTGCACTTTAGTTAACCTTTCTGACTATAGTTCATATTCATCCATTGTATTGTAAATGCCCTGTTATTCTCCCTGCTGGAACATGCAAGGTGAATTAGAAGCATTTTCCCCCCAGTGTTTCCATTTACTTAAAAAGCTAAGGAATGTGTAAGGCAAGTTTGAATTAGACAAAACAAATAAGCTCAAGATAAGTATATTTCATAATGTTTGTTGGAAGCTTTAAACCTTTGAAATCAGTTAGATTTTTTGAAAAGGAATGAAAATGATTAAAATCCTTAAAACCCAGATGGCACTAATCTGTGCCGACAACTCAGCATAGGTTGATGGCGATTAAAAACAAATATAGGTGCTTTTATAGAAGTCTTTTTTGTTTGTTAATGTGTGTTCACTTGTAACACTCCACCAAGAATGTAGAAAATGTGTAACATAATGGAAAACCTAACCCTTGTCCTGCTCAGCAATTATTTTACTTTACATAGGGTAATATATTTTGTGGTTCCTGAACATGGTATATGTAAGATTGCTTAGATCTTATAAACAATCTCATATCATCCTCCACTCAAGAAGGATGAACTTAAGTTCACTAGTTAAGGAATTCTAGGCTGCTAATAACACTTCATCTGTGGCTGTCAAAACTCCCCCTAATATTGTTTGTTTATCCTGAAATCATGGAATGCTGAATCACAATAGCATCTATGCAATGAATTATGCCTAATGGTTGTGTTGGGGGAGGGACATTTCAAGGTCAAAAGGGCTGATGTCATTGCTTTTGTTTGGCAGGGAGACCGGGGGCCGGATGGACCGAGGGGCCCAAGGGGACAACAAGGCGTTGGAATCAAAGGAGAAAAGGTGGGCTGTAAATAAATCAGCCAATGAATGGTTTTCACACAAACACACCAGGCTTGCCACACAAAAGGAATAATGAAGTACATAAAGGATGGGCAAAGGTCTTTTGAGGAGGCATTAGCCATGCCTGGGGGGAGGGGAGTGAGATATAACAGATGGGATGGTCTAAAAACAACAAGTTGAGTTTCTGTGAGATAGTCTTAACAAAGCTTCAGCATTCATTAAATTCATTAATCTTAATGGCTACATAATAACACTTAATGTATATCTATGTAGTAATTAATGTGCATTAAGACTGGGGCACCTATTCTGAATACTGTACTACTTTAAGTTACCTCATTAAGGTGATCTATAAAATTATTAGCCACATGGTATAAAGCATAATCAATGAAAAATGTTTTTCTATAAAGGGTACTATGTCTCCTTTTGAATCTGACTTCTTCTGTCTTCTGGTGTTTAGGGTGAGCTTGGACCTGCAGGGCCTCCAGGACCAGTTGGGCTTCCTGGGATTGGGATTCAGGGCGAGAAGGTACCATGATTTAAGTAATTATGAATATATTAATGTTGCAGTATATAATGATGACTATAGCAACTTCCTGGTGTATTTGGTATGAGGGGTGTTTATTAAATTACAGTCATGCATTCACACCTCCATAAATGTCATATTTTCATATCAGAAAATATTTCTTGTCACCTCTCATAATTATTTAATATATCTGCAAATGTATAGCTCTCACAGACCTGCATTTTTTAGCAGCCAACCTATAAAATTGCAATTTCATCCCATATACATTACTAATGGAGAATCGTTCCCCACAATGATCGCTAAACTGTTGGCATGACAAACTAAAAACATGCCTTTGCAGTCATTGCCAAGCATTATCAATATTAGTCATGGAGTCATAGAACCATAGTTTATATAACCATCGTATGATAATTTATTCCATAGTGTCATTTTAATAAATTCAATATTACTATATTTTTTTAACCAAAAAATACATTGCAGTTACAACAAAGGGCACTAGTGTTGAAGTTGATGCAGTTCACCCTAAAAAGTAGATTTTTTTTTTTTCTCTGAACAGTGGAGACTGAGATTTATTTCTGTGTATCTATCTGTGTACCATGTCAGCATTTACTACATCTTCTGAAGAAATATTTTAAGATATAATAACAGTTCCCTTTATACACAGGGTGTGGAGGGCCCAAAAGGACCTCCAGGAGGAAGAGGAATACCAGGAGAGGGTCTGCCTGGACCAAAAGTTAGTAAAACTAAATACACTGTGTACAGTCTTATGCTATACATGGTACCTGCATTTAATCAGGATTAAACATTATGTTTATTAACAATCTACACCATGTTTTAGGGTGAACAAGGATTACCAGGAGAGATTGGCAGCCCAGGAGAGAGAGGAATTGGAGAATCTGGACCAAAGGTTCCACTATGTGGATGTTTCTTTTTATTAAGTGCATGTGATCAAACTTAGACCCGGATGAAGCAGTTAGAGCTGCTTGCCAAATGCATACAGTACCAAGGTCGAGATAAACAATAATGATGATGAAGCTTGTTCTTGTGGAATAGTGCAAAATGGAAATGTAAACATATTTTTCTACTTTAAAAAGGGTGAGCCTGGTGCCGCAGGACTGGCAGGTTTACCCGGACTTCCTGGAGAGGACGGCGCTCCAGGCCAAAAGGTAGAACTGAAAAGTGAATGGACCTTAACACTTTGAGAGTCTAGTTATATCCAACCTGATTAGGTACTGCTCTCTATAACTATATTTGTCTTCATTAGGGTGAGCCTGGAGCAACTGGCCTGAGAGGACCTGAAGGAGAGGCAGGAGTTGGCACACAAGGAGAAAAGGTTAATCATTTAACAATAATTCTTGGTGCCACAGATTTTATGAACCTTCAGGGATATGTATATTAAACTCCATAATAAACCCCATAATTAGACTTATGAGAAAACTAATATTTACTCCTTTGTACCAGGGAGACCAGGGCCAGCGGGGTGTCAGAGGATTACCAGGCCCGCCAGGCATTTCTGGCCCTTCGGGTGCCAAGGTGAGAACCAACAATGAAGATATCAATAGACATGGCCATAAGTACCTAAAACGCTCCCCTACTCACCTTTTTTATTATTATTTATTTATTTATTTTAAAAGAAAATTAATCTCTATCCAATGACAACAAGATGTGAACAATAGCTTATAGCTCGTAATTTTGTTGGATTAACATGGTGTTGTATTTCAGTTGTAACTGCTGTTTTTGTAGGGAGAGCCTGGAGCACCAGGGCGATTGGGCATGCCAGGACTTCCTGGGCGAGCTATTGCAGGACCAAAGGTAAAAATGCGAAATGCCACATCATGCCAATGTTCTGGCAAGCCTTAATTGCACTGGCACACTGCCAAAGCAAAGAAACACAATGCCAGTGTTCAATGTGGTACAGTTTATCACACCCAGCTATCAAATACATTGGAAGAATGATGCTATGACTTCATCTCTCTGTTTATTTAGGGTGATGTTGGACCTACTGGTCCTCCTGGACCGATTGGAGAAACAGGTTATGGGCTTCCAGGTCCAAAAGTGTGTATTCTAATGTATTCTAATGAAAACTATATAAAAGAAAAATAAACATATGACCTTATAGCTTGCTGTGTTCTGACTTGATCCTTTAGGGTGACCGTGGCAATCCTGGCCCTCTTGGGCCATTTGGGCCAAAAGGTGAAGGATATCCCGGACCAGCGGTGGGTATTTTATGACAAGCACAAAAAAACAGCAAATGTCACACATGTATCACCAGTGTTAAAATTATATATAATTTTTTTTTTTTTGCAGGGGCTTCCTGGTCTCCCAGGACTGCCTGGAGAGCCTGGTCCCGAAGGTATCGGCTTCCCTGGACCAAAGGTAAACCTGCTAATTTTACTATTGGTGAAGTGTGTTCTTTGTTTAAAAACAACATAATTAATGTTTACATACTCTTACAGGGTGACATTGGTTTCCGAGGTTTACCTGGTTTACCAGGCCCACCAGGTGAAGGCATTCCAGGACCACCGGTGAGCACACTCTTAAATTTTGCTTACCCAAACATCAGTAGAAATGCATTGTCAATGCCAATGTTTGGATACTGTTCCTAACAGTTCTAGTTAGCTTTCATTATCAAATTGATATTCATCTAGTTACCTATTTCCAATACAGTCAAACCTTGGATTGAGAGCATAATTTGTTCTGCAGGGATGTTTGTACTGTATATCAAAACACTTTTATATCAAAGCAAATTTCCACATAAGAAATAATGGAAATTCAGATTATTTGTTCCACAACCCAAAAATATTTAAATAAAAATAATTAGTAACAAAGCGCTTGCATATCAGGTATATCAAAACCTTGCTCGTTTACTAAGTTAAAATACAGTACAGACCAAAAGTTTGGACACACCTTCTCATTCAAAGAGTTTTCTTTATTGTGTTCTTTAGCCCAAACAAGTCTCTTCTGCTTGTAGCCTGTCCTCAGCAGTGGTTTCCTAGCAGATATTCTACCATGAAGGCCTGATTCACACAGTCTCCTCTTAACAGTTGTTCTAGAGATGTGTCTGCTGCTAGAACTCTGTGTGGCATTGACCTGCTCTCTGATCTGAGCTGCTGTTAAACTGCGATTTCTGAGGCTGGTGACTCGGATTAACTTCAGTAGAGGTGACTCTTGGTCTTCCTTTCCTGGGGCGGTCCGCATGTGAGCCAGTTTGTAGCGCTTGATGATTTTTGTGACTGTACTTGGGGACACTTTCAAAGTTTTCCCAATTTTTCGGACTGACTGAAAAATTTCTTAAAGTAATGATGGCTACTCGTTTTTCTTTACTTAGCTGCTTTTTTTCTTGCCATAATACAAATTAAAACTCTTTGAATGAGAAGGGGTGTCCAAACTTTTGGTCTGTGCTGTATATAAAAAAAATTTGCTCATCTTACAAAATGCTCGCAAACCAAGTTACTTACAATTCAAGGTTCCACTGTACTTAGTAAGACCCTGCTATTAGTATGCAAGTAATCTTTTTGTTCAGGCAGAGTACGGGGGCTTACAAAGACAAATCACACTTCACAAAAGAATTTCAACATGGATTGTTTAACAGCCCAGTTGTAGTTCAGTTCGTTCTACTCCATGGTCATCAACAGAAATGAAACTCTGAGTTAATGACTTTGGTTTCTTCCCACAAGTCCAGACAACAAGAATTTATATCAGTAAAGTGAATGTGTGGTTAACACTGCTTAGTTGCCATGGAGGTTGCGAAACACAAACTGTCTCTCTTTTTCTAATTAACCCTGCTCTCCTGCTGTTTAAGGGCAACACAGGAAGGCCAGGCCCACCAGGACCAGTCGGGCCCCCAGGAGAGGGCATTCAAGGCCACAAAGTAACTGAATCACATTTTTACTCTTACAATATTGCTACATATGCTACACATGACACAGGTGAAAGAGATTCATCCCAAGGAATCAGGAAGTTAAATATTCTTCTCATATGAATGATTTAGGGAGATCAGGGGCCACCAGGTATCACTGGACCGAGAGGACCACCAGGGGAGAGACTCGCAGGTGATAAGGTGAAGTGTCTGTTTGTCTAGTTGCTTTATATTATACTGGTGAAGTAAATCTGTTAAGCGAATGTACTCCAAAATGTGCCATTTTGTTATGCTTGACTGGTGATTGCTCCTGCTTCTTTTACAGGGTGATCGAGGCTTGCAGGGTGAGAGAGGAATGAAGGGAGTTAAAGGTGATTTGGGTGACACTGGACTCCCTGGACAGTCTGTGAGTGAATAAATTAGACAATTAACATTAACCTAAAATAGCTTTAGACCTAGATGCTGTATTAACTGATCACATCATATACTATTTAGAACATCTGTAAATTACTGTATTGTGAATGCATTGTGAACTATGAAGTAATGTTCTGTAAATGATAAAAGTTTACATTTCTTTCTATCCATCATAGGGAAGACCTGGAGAAAAAGGCGAAATGGGTCTCACAGTGAGTAATAAACTGTGTTAAGTGATTAAATATTTACATTATAGAGGAATATAATTTAAGTGGAAAGATTTTGTGCAAAGTTGGCAGTATTTAATGATAAAGTAGAATTACATAAATACTTTTTCTGATAAATACTGAATTTCGGGAATATCTGATATTATTTTTATAGAGAGAAGACATCATTAAACTGATCAAAGAGATTTGTGGTAAGTACCAGAAAAGGACATGTTGCACCAAGAATGTCTTTACAACTGACAAAACAATGACAATGTGCTTTGTATGCATTCATCCTATGTTTAGGTTGTGGCATCAAATGTAAGGAGAGGCCTATGGAGCTGGTGTTTGTAATTGACAGCTCTGAAAGTGTCGGTCCTGAAAACTTTGAAATCATTAAAGACTTCGTCACAGCACTTGTGGATCGCATCACAGTAGGCCGCAATGCCACACGCATCGGCCTTGTTCTATACAGCCTGGATGTTCATCTAGAGTTTAACCTGGCACGCTACATGACCAAGCAGGATGTCAAGCAGGCTATCAGGAAGATGCCTTACATGGGAGAGGGGACGTACACTGGTACTGCTATTCGCAAGGCTACACAGGAGGCTTTTTATAGTGCCCGCAACGGAGTCAGAAAAGTGGCCATCGTCATCACTGATGGACAGACAGATAAGAGAGAGTCTGTGAAGTTGGACATGGCAGTGCGGGAGGCCCATGCTGCTAACATTGAAATGTATGCTCTAGGGATTGTTAACACAACAGACCCTACACAGGCTGAGTTTCTCAGGGAGCTTAACCTTATTGCTTCAGACCCAGACAGCGACCACATGTACCTCATTGATGACTTTAACACCTTGCCTGGTGAGTCTGAGTGTCAGTTTATGAGAATTAACTACTGTATTTGTGGCATTAAAAGTTAAAGAATTCACAATATGATTTAAAAAAATTCTCACTGACAAAATTCATATTTTCAGTACTAACTTCAAATTAACTAACCGATTCAGATTTAACTGAGTAACAAAATATAAAATACAAAGGTGTAGCTATTAGCTTAAAATTTTAATATGTGAAATGTTGTTTCTCTTCTGCAGCTTTGGAGTCAAAGCTTGTAAGTCAGTTTTGTGAGGATGAGAATGGAGCACTCATCTACAATCGCATCACCAATGGCGTCAATGGCCACAATGGATATAGGCGCAATGGCCACGATTACCATGACAATGTCTTATTTGGGAATAATGGCTATGGGAGTCACCATGAAGAAGAATTTAACAGGAGGGTTAATGCTCACAGTGGAACAAACTTTGCACGAACCAACCCAGTGCCCTACAGGACTACGGTTTGTACACTAAAACTATTCATAAATGTAAAGTGAACATGAGGGCAGAGAAACTGTCCCTAATGAAATAAAATAATAATAAAAGAAACAAAACAGTGAAAAAATGGAAATTTAATTAATGACTGTTATTTCATAATCGCTGTGGTAACTCACTGGATTAAAATTAATTTCTAACTGTCATCTGTTTTTTTCATCTCCAGACTGATTTAGACTTAGTAAGTCATGACCGCAAAGTAACTGATATCAAAACTGATGTCACACCTGTACAGCCTGTGAAAGAGAACAGCAGAACGTCTCACACCAGCATCATATCATCGTCACTGCCATTATCACCATCATCTTCTTCATCTTCTTCATCATTGCCATCATCATCATCATCGTCATCATCAAAATTGTCCTCTTCTTCCTCATCAGGATCTGTTATATCGAGTTCAGTAAGCATAAAGCCACAGCCTCGTCCTGTTATAATCTCAGGTAATAATGAAACAACTAAACATCATCATGTAAATCATTGCATTATATCAAATATTTTATTGGTAGCTTTAAATGGGATTTATTGGTAGCTTTACATGGGTTATAACCATGGTAGAATCTCTGTGGCACATTTTCCAGTCATATGAATCAAAATTATTGACCTGTGGATGGTAAATGTGGCATGGTTCATTTTAAACAGACTAAATATTACATATACAGTAGGTGGTACGGTGGCTTAGTGGCTAGCACTGTCGCCTTGCAACTCCAGAGTAGTTGATGGTCAAGGGACTTAACAGTGGCAACTTGGTAGTGGCTTGGTACCCCTGCCCAGTGAGTGTGTGAGTTTGTGCTGTGTGCATGTGTGCCCTGCAATGGATTAGCATCCTGTCCAGGGTTTACCTGCTTTGTGCCCGAAGTTTCCAGGCTCCAGGCTTCCTGCAACTTTTTATAGGATAAACAGTATAGAAGATGAAAGAATAAATTAAATATTACATATGCAAAAGAGTCCTAAGTACAGTTCACTGAATCTATGCTGATTTTGGTTCCCTCAACGAGTTCTGTGATGTGTTGTGTGCAGCTCCTCTGGATCCTCGTTGCTCCCTTGTCCTGAGCCAGGGGACCTGCCGAGACTACATCATCCGCTGGTACTATGACAAACATGCAAATGCTTGTGCCCAGTTCTGGTATGGCGGATGTGATGGCAATGAGAATCGCTTTGACACTGAGGATGAATGCAAGAAGACATGCGTTAACAATATAGGTATATTATACAAAACTAGCAAATAATCGAACCTATGTAGGTTTTCTAAACTGTTTCAGTACTGTTATTAAAATAGCCTGCTAAATGTCTTCTATTCATTTCTTTAATTGTAGATATTTGCTAATCTACATTTCCTTTTTCTTCCACAGCAGGTTAAAGTGGATCTCAAAACAAACTGACTAAAATGATGTTATTTTTACTCTTCACCATCTGTCAGGAAAATGTTCAACAAATATTTTTAACAAAAAAAAATGAAAAGAAAGATAAAATAGATTTTAAAAGATTACTGTGATTGCCTGCTCCAAACTAAAGCAGTGCTTATGAAGTAACTCTGCCTATTTTCTTTCCCTTAGTGGGACCAATAACAAATTTCCAGATATACCTCATTTTTTTCATCCATATTCTACTTTGCTCCCTGTAGGAATTTTCTGCACTGTATTTCATTAATATGTTTCAGTTGTACAACTGTATTTCTATATTTTGTCTTATATATAAATATTAAAATATATTTCCATGTGCAAAGTTATAGATAAGTGTCTAAATTACAGCAAAGACATGTAGCAAAATTATTCATAGCAATAAATAAATAAGAATGGTTAAGATGCTACTTTTGATAGAAAATAGGCTTTGTATTCTTTACTTGATATCTTGACTGCTAAAGTAATTTTGAAAGAGGTTTGTTTTTTATTGAAAATACCATTTATTTTTATTGGAAAATCTTAACTGTGATTAATATTAGAATCAGCTGTAAGTATGGTACAATGTGTATGATTGATGCTTTTGTACTTTTTAAAATAAATGTAAACATTTTTCTTAACTGTGTCATAATGTGTGATTTTGATTAGTTCACCAATTACACACCGATTATTAATAGAATAATTGCTCATTAATGCAGTTATCCAGTTAGTCAATCATGTGACAATAATTAAGCAAATAACATAATCCAGGTACAGGTCAATAGCTTCAGTTAATGCTCATGTTAAATATGACAGTGGTAGAAAAGTACAGTATATGACCTCAGTGACTGTGGGATGGTTGTTAATGCCAGACAGGCTCATTTTAGTTTCTCAGAAATGGCTGATCTCCTGGGATTTTCAAACACAAACTCTTTATCTGACCCAGACCAGATGTCCATACCTTCTCATTGATTCAGGGACAATTACAATCAGGTTGTTTCTGTTCTATTCTCGGCCTTTTGTTTCTAAGCTTCGGCAAACAAGTTTAAACTTCTAGAGTCTACATGGCACAATTACAAATTAATATAGAATTAAAATGTGATTTTTCCATTACATGGGCTACAACAGCAAAAGACCACGTCAGATTTCACTCTTGTCAGCCTATGAGGTGTGGGTGCCATTGGGGTGCCAGGCCATCTGCTGGTGTTGATCCACTGTGTTTTATCGTGGCCAAAGTCAACACAGCAGTCTACCAGAAGATTTTAAAGCATGTCGTGCTTCTGTCTTCTAACAAGCTTTATGGAGATGCCGATTTACTTTTCCAGTAGGACTTGGCACCTGCCCACATTGTCAAAACAAACACTAACTGATTTGCTGACACTGATATTACTGGGCTTGATCAGCCAACCAATGTGCCTGACCTGAACCCATGGCCTTTTGTCAAGAAGAAGCTGAGAAACACCCAACCCAACCTGGTCTTCTATAACGCCTCAACAGTGCCACCTCTATGCCCTGCCACAATGAGGCAGCTCGTGCTCGTACATTAACTTGTGCTGAAGGAGTATTGAGCGCACAAATGTGACAGACATAAGATAGATAAATATAACTAACAATGAGAAATATGTAATGTATATAATACTTAACTATTCTATAATGAAACGTAATGTGTATAATAAAATAATTATTTATAGAATAACTAACTAAGTTTTTTTACATGTTCATTTATATCCCTAATTTGTCAGTAGAGCCTTGAGAATATATACGACGGATTGAGCCGTCTTGCTTGCCGTAGACGTGAGGTGCGATGTTACCACGGTGACGCAGAGACGCTGATGTTCAAATCCTATTATCCGCTAGCTAGCAAGTGACCGTCTCGGTTACAGACCTAAATTAACTTAGTTTGCCGTGTGTTTAGAGGCGAATCATGGCGGGAGTGTTAGACGCGCTTTGGGAGGACAGAGATGTTCGCTTCGACATCACACCACAGTAAGCTAACGGACAGAAAGCTAGAGAGCTAGCGTTAGCCCATTAGCAGCGTTAGCTTAGATCTGAAGGCAGCTACTGTAGCTACACCGAAGGACATAAAATTAAAACCAGCTGCATCGTTACAGTGTGTTGTTATACAGTGTGTTACTGTATATAGCGGATACACTGATGGTATAGACTGATATGTGATGCTCACACTGGGTTTCAACTCCTTGCATCAGGGACCTCTTTTAAACTGTTACATAAATACCACAGATATTCTCAGTACTAAATGCAGATCTAAATCCTAAATAATTGTATATCATCAAATAACACTTTAATCTGAGACTTTCCACCAACACAACACATTAAGTCCAATTTGACTTTATTATTTTGCAGCCCAACTTGTCTTTGCTATTGTGTTTTAGATTAAACTTGTTTAATTCAACTGTCCATTCAAACACGATAATGACTCCAGTCATAAATATATATTTACAGTAGATAAATATTTAGATAACACTGGCATGTGATTTTTTTATCAATGTAATTCATTTAAAAATAAACGACACACCCCTGCAACTCCACTTGTACAACCACTGGTCTCGCTGATGGTTTAAAAAAAATCTGTGCTTTTTGTTCATTTCATGTTCTTCTTCAATGCTTTTATTTATTTGTTTGTGTGTGTGTGTTTCGCTTGATTTCAGACAGATGAAAACCAGGCCGGGTGAGGTACTCATCGACTGCCTAGACTCAATTGAAGACACTAAAGGAAATAACGGCGATAGAGGTGTTTATCCCATTCAGTTGTTTTGTAAACATGTACACCTATTTTTTTTTTTTATCGTTTCTGCTTTGAACTTTAACTAAACCTGTAACAATAAATAAGTAGAGTTGTATGAACAATGACCACTTTTTAGGTATATCTGCCTTGTTTCTACTTTCATTGGTCATTTTAACAAGTACACCTAACAGCTTGGTCTCGCGTTGCCTTTCTTTAAACGTTTATTTTTATCTGTTGCAACACACAAATCCACCTTGAGGACCATTCTCAATACAGCACGAAAAATTGTAATGGTAATGTGTGTGTGGTGCTGGTGTGATTCTATCAGGTGCAGAAGCTTTGCAGACGTTTTAAAACCCTGTGCTTACTGAATACATTATTATACGAGGGGCATTCAAGTTAAGCAGGCAAACGTGATGAAATTCTTTATGAATGAAGGCATAAAACAGAACGACATTTACAGAAGACTTCAAGCATAGGAGCCCCAGTAAAATATTTGAACTGTGCAAACGTTTTAAAGAAGGCTGTACATCCATGAATGACAACAATGGCCGAGGTGACTCGGAGCACATTGCGGTTATTTCTGTCAACATTCAGCAAGTAAAACACCTCATCCATAAAAATTGATGGATAACTTGTCGCCAACTTATGAAAGTGATGCATCTATCTGTAGGAACTGTACACAGGAACCTTCACGAACACCACTGCACATTATGAGAACTTCTTTGGGAAAATCCCCTGTACAGTCCTGACTTTGTTGCATTTCCTCATATTTGGGCCATTAAAGGAGTTCATGGGAGACCAGAGTTTCAGACGTGAAGCAGGCAGTATGGTCACAGCTCTGGTGTACTGAGGAAACTTTCTACCTTGATGGCAGCCATCACTAGTGAATTGCTAGGATGAGTGCATTAGTGTAACAGGGGATAATATAGAGAAAAAAAAGAAAGATTTTACTCTCATGTTCTATTGTGTTCTATTATTCTGCACAATGAAAAGTCCCAACTTAAATGTTGCTCGTGTTTAATTTTTAAACATTGTCCATGTGGCATTATGCAGTAGTCTCTACCGTAGCCACACTGAACATACCAGTTCAGTGTTGCAGTGGATTCAGAGCTTCAGCGTGAGGCAGGAATACCGTACATGCTAGATAGATTGTGTGACATGTACACACATTCAGTCATGTTTAGATGTGGCTAGAGCTTTTTTCATATAGTTCATATAGTTCAAATCCATTTTGTTTGCATATTGCCAGAGAATAGGGCGACTTTTAAACGCACTGTGTGTGTGTATCCATTCACAACAAACAGTATAATATCAGTGTCACTGATTCAACCAAATAAATGATTAGGGGTGGTCTCTTCACTGTTGGTAGGTATAGAGGTGGCAGTAAATGGACTTTGATCAGTAAGTGTTTCCCTACAGGATGACTTATATGGTAGAATTACCTGATAAAAAGGCTGGTGTACATGCAATGTACATTTACTTACTAATCTAGGCAACAGTTTATTATATTTTATAATCCAGTAGTGTATTGAGTGAACACAAAAGTCCAGTAAACAAAGCAAAATAAAATAGAAGTGATTGAGTTTTTTTAGTGATACAATGACTCTGTTTTTCACTAAAGGAAGACTCCTGGTGACCAATTTAAGAATCATCTGGCATTCTGTCGCCTTGCCAAGGGTTAACTTATGTAAGTGTTATCTATTACAAATAAGAACTATTGAAGCATATCAGTGTAAGTAAGCAATGGTAACTGTATATCTTGCATCCATTGACTTTTTTTTTAAACTAATCCACAGCTGTGGGGTACAATTCTGTCATAAACATCACTACAAGAACAGCAAATTCAGTAAGACTACTTTCATGTTTACATCATCAATCAGTCACATTGGTTTAAAAATAATAATAAATGAAAATGAAAGATCTTAGTATTAGTTTGTTGTTCATGACATGGGATTTGTAACTGATGCAGAAACTGAGGGGGCAGACTGAAGCACTTTACATCTTAACTAAATCTAATAACACAAGATTTGAGTTCATCTTCACCAATGTCATTCCTGGAAGTCCAAGACTCTTCACATCTGTCATTGCTGTTCACAGGTAATATAGAGTAATATAATAGAGGGATATATCGTTACATATTGAACTTTTAAATAATAATTTATATTATATATATTTTTTATATATAATTTATAATTTGTGTATAAAATATTATTTATTTATAACTTTTGTATATCTGTAAATTAAATTAGAAAATTAATCAACATCTTTTGACCAATCAGATTTAAGGACTCAAAAGCTATGATATAAACTGATATTTGTATTTTCAGAGCTTATGAGACTTCCAAAATGTACCGGGATCTCAAATTAAGAGCAGCTTTGATTCAGAATAAGCAGCTGAGATTACTGCCACGTGAACAAGTATATGACAAAATCAACGGAGTTTGGAACTTATCCAGCGATCAGGTACAATTCTGGATAATTGTACGGGAAATGGGATTGATGATTGCGTTACAATTTTATGCATGGTGTTTCATTTCAATAAATTCAGATTTGATCATAAGTTTGTGTTGTGTTTCAGGGTAACCTGGGCACGTTCTTCATTACTAATGTGAGGATAGTGTGGCACGCCAACATGAACGAAAGCTTCAATGTCAGCATTCCTTATTTACAAATAGTAAGTATCTTATCTAGCAGTCTGTGTTTATTGTTAAAACACTTTCATTAAAGTATGTTTGATTGCTCCTCTGTCCTTCTTTCACAAAGCGCTCTATAAGGATTAGAGACTCCAAGTTTGGACTTGCGCTTGTAATCGAGAGCTCTCAACAGGTGGGTGTGACTATAATAAGCTCAGCAATTCAGGTGTAAAATAAAAAAAATCTTGGAGTCTTTTCTGAAACAGATTGCGTTTTCAGACAGGTGGATATGTACTGGGTTTTAAGATCGATCCACTGGACAAGTTGCAGGATGCAGTGAAGGAAATAAACTCTCTTCACAAGGTCTATTCTGCAAACCCAATATTTGGTGTAGAATATGAGATGGAGGAAAAGGTAAATAAAAAAAACAAAGAATTGTGGGTGTAAAAGGTGATCTTTAGACAGAAATGTGTATTTTAGTGTCTGATGTGACCACAGCCCCAGGCGCTGGAGGAGCTAACAGTGGAGCAGCCTCCTGATGATGTGGAGATCGAGGCAGATGAACAGACTGATGCTTTTACAGTGAGTTTTTTTTTTTTCTTTTACACTAATACTAATTCACGAATTGTACCAGAGCATGCAACAAGCATTTATTTCGCCAAAATACTGCAGTGCGCCAGATACTAATATTTAGAATTTTATACAATATTTTCAGTGTGTTAATGAATGTATAAAATGTCCAAAGTCTGGTATATTGTATGTGTGTGCATGCAATGAATCAGTCTGGGAGCACGATGAGTTACGTTTTCTTGCCACATGAAGGCAGTGTGGAGAAAGGGGACAGAGGTTTAGTCAAATGGATTGGTATGCTTTACATTATACGTATATTCATGGCAAAGGCTTGTAAGAGTCACTTTGTGACTTAAGAAGAAATACGACTTACGAGTGTGCTCCCAGAACAGGACTCGTTCGTAAATCTGGGACTACCTGTACTTAAAAAATTTTTTTAAATATTGGATTTATAACCTTGGAGCCAAAACTCTATTTTTAGTCCCTCTGTTCTAGGACATGAATGAACCTGAAAAGTCTAAAGATCGCACTTATTGAAATCCATACACCAGGGCATACCTCGTGGCAAGTAATTAAATAAAGACTTGCTTACACTGAAGATCCTTTCAAAAGCTCAGGACTTTATACTTTAACCTGAGTGAAGAATTTGAAGCTGCACTTCTTTCCCAGAGTATTTATCATAATGAATAGCTGCACTTTTACCACCTCTGATAATCCGCAGATAGCTTTCTCGCTCACACTCCTAAAATAACACAATGCTTAAGCCAGGTATCACAATGACCCATCAACACTAACTGCTGTTGCCTGGTTTCAAACATGTTTACATAGATTTTTTTCATTTGTTTTACAGAAAATGTAAGTAAATTTTTTTGTTTTGCCTTCTTACAGGCATACTTTGCCGATGGCAACAAGGTATACCTACCCGCATACATAGATCATTTATTATTTTTATTATTAATTACATTTTTAATAATTTTTATATGTATATAATTATAATTTTTACCTGAATATTTCATTTTCTTTGACAGCAACAAGATCGGGAGCCAGTGTTCTCTGAAGAGCTTGGGTTAGCCGTGGAGAAGTTAAAAGATGGCTTCACACTTCAAGGTCTCTGGGAGGTCATGGGTTGAAAAGATGAAATTGTTCTAAATAGTAGTGCTCAATGTACTGTAAATTGTTACTCATGAGAGTAGTTAAAGACGGAATGGAAACGTTTTGTGGTTCGAATTCTTGTTGTTTAAATGTTTACAGATATTTCTCTCTACTATGTAGTTGCATTTATTTATTTGCAGACTTAATTTCCATATGTGTGTATATAATGTGAAAATAGATGATTTACTAACAAGACCTGTGTATATTTCATTTTCTTATGTACCTTAGAAATACATCTGTATGTATGTATGTATGTATGTATGTATGTATGTGTGTGTGTATAGTACAGCCCAAAAGTTTGGACACACCTTCTCATTCAAATAGTTTTCTTTATTGTGTTCTTTAGCCTAAACAAGTCTCTTCTGCTTGTTGCCTGTCCTTAGCACTGGTTTCCTAGCAGATATTCTACCATGAAGGCCTGATTCACACAGTCTCCTCTTAACAGTTGTTCTAGAGACGTGTCTGCTGCTAAAACTCTGTGTGGCATTGACCTGCTCTCTGATCTGAGCTGCTGTTAACCTGCGATTTCTGAGGCTGGTGACTCGGATTACCTTATCCTCCGCAGCAGAGGTGACTCTTGGTCTTCCTTTCCTGGGGCGGTCCGCATGTGAGCCAGTTTCTTTGTAGCGCTTGATGGTTTTTGTGACTGCACTTGGGGACACTTTCAAAGTTTTCCCAATTTTTCGGACTGACTGACCTTCATTTCTTAAAGTAATGATGGCCACTCGTTTTTCTTTACTTAGCTGCTTTTTTCTTGCCATAATACAAATTCAAACTCTTTGAATGAGAAGGTGTGTCCAAACTTTTGGTCTGTACTGTATATATGTGTGTATATGTGTATGTGACTGCAGTATGTGTAATTGCTGACATGGTGAAGTTTTCTATGAGGAGACATTTTGACTGGTAGTGTGTGTAAGTATGTGTGTGTACTATCTATAGACACACACACACATATGCTATTGGTATGTTTATTGTGCTCAAGAAGCTATTTTAAAGTGTGTCTGTATAGCTAAGGATTTTTAGCAAACAGCTCAGTAGCACAGATTAACAGTTCCAACAGCTGCTCTGTGGTGACCTGTAAGCTGGGGAAGGTCAGCTCATAGGAAAAAGCACTCACCATGTAAATATAAACCTGAGCACTAAAGAGGATTCTGAATGAGTCAGCAGCAGGAAAAGATGACTGATGGATACTGTATGTGCCACCCTCTGTTTTGAGATCATGACAAATGAAGTTGCACCAAAAAAAAAAAAAAACTCTAATTCAATTAATACAATTTATACAATTGTAAAAGAACAATAGATGTTGACAAATGCACTCTTCTTCATTCGAGAATGTAAATAGCCCAGACACAATTACCTTGCTAAAGGTTCGCAGTTGTTTCTTTCTGTCTTTTGACAGCTGCCTAATGTGAACGCTTTCTAATCTGGCCAACCTGAATTCTTTCTGTCTGTGATGGGGGCTAAATATAGTGAGGCAGGGTTAACTGCACCAGCTCTTCTCTTTGCTCTGTGTCAACTCAACCTATTACTACTAAGATAGCGAGAGAAGTGGAAGCATTGCAAGTCCGACATCCTCCCTGATCCACACATACACACCGAGATGGAACCGGCCAGCATAAAAGACGACCTGAAGCTCTATCAGAGCACCCTGCTCCAAGATGGCCTGAAGGATCTTCTAAAGGAGAACAAGTTTATTGACTGTGTCTTGAAAGTAGGGGACAGAAGTCTGCCGTGTCACAAACTCATCTTGGCAGCATGTAGCCCTTACTTTAGGGAGATTTACTTCTCTGAAGATGGCAAAGAGAAGAGCAGCCCAGGCAAGGAGGTGGTTCTAGAAGATGTGGATCCAGCCATTATGGACATGATTGTGAATTATCTCTACTCAGCAGAAATCGATATTACAGATGATAACGTGCAGGATGTTCTTGCAGTAGCGAACCAATTACAGATACCGTCTGTGTTCACGGTGTGTGTAAACTACCTGCAGAAGAAACTCTCTCTAGGAAGCTGTCTGGCAATCTACCGACTGGGGCTAATGATGAATTGTCCAAGGCTGGCTATGGCAGCAAGAGACTACATCGCTGAACGATTCGAGATTCTGTCCAAGGAGCAAGATTTTCTCGACTTCAACCCCCCTGAACTGTTCGCAATCATAGGAAGTGATGCTCTTAATGTGGAGAAAGAGGAACTGGTGTTTGAGCTGCTAATGAAGTGGATCAAGAAGGACAAAGAGAACCGTTTGAAGCATTTAGGCGATGCCTTTGAGCACGTTCGTTTCCGATTGCTCCCGGAAAAGTATTTTAAGGAAAAGGTGGAAAAGGACGAGATTATCAAAGCTGATCCTGAACTTGTAAAGAAACTTAAGCTCATCAAAGATGCTTTTGCTGGAAAACTTCCAGGAAAGGTAGAAGGGAAAGGGGATAGTGAGAGCTCAGTGCCTGGATATTTGAACGACTCCCGAAGGCTCGGGATGTATGCCAAGGACCTTATCCTGATGCTTAACGACACGGCCGCAGTGGCTTACGACCCCATTGAGAATGAATGCTCACTGGCAGCAATGGCCGAGCAGATACCTAAAAATCATGTTAGCATCATTACCAAGAGGAATCAACTTTATGTTGTAGGTGGACTGTTTGTGGATGAGGAGAATAAAGACTCACCATTGCAGTGCTACTGTTTTCAGGTAAATTGTTTAATTTAGCTATAAAATAAGATAATCAACAACTGTATGGTGTGACGTTTTAAATCAACATCCCAAAGTGTTTCTCTTATACCAAAGCCATTTGATAAAGATTGCAAGTCACTTTTTACTAATGAAGGTCATAACTTAGTAGCATAGTTAGTTTCAAGTTAGCTAACATCTTAGTTGGTGCTTAAGTAAAGTTTATTATGTTACAGCAGCTGTTCCCCGATTGATCTTTCTTTAAGTTAAAGAGAAACAAGAAAGTACCCTTTTGTCAAGGGTATCTTATATCTTGTATCTTGTATCTTAGATGGATCCTATTAGTGCAGACTGGATTGCTATACCTCCAATGCCTTCCCCCCGATGTCTCTTTGGTCTGGGAGAATACGAGAATCTCATATTTGCTGTTGCTGGCAAAGATTTACAGACCAATGAGTCTCTTGACTCAGTAATGTGTTATGACACCAAGTAAGTGTGACATCCATTATCTTATTTGCCACTTCATATGAGCCTGACAATGAATAAAAACCCTCATGGGTCCTGTTTTTGTTTCCCAGCAAGATGAAATGGGCCGAGACAAAAAAGCTTCCCCTGAGGCTACATGGCCACAGTGTGATCTCACAAAACGGCCTGGTCTACTGCATAGGAGGAAAGACAGACGACAAGTAAGATCAGTATTAGAGCAAGAGCAACGCTGAGCAAAATGATCTAGATCCTTATAATATTTCCATAGTGTTTTTCATAGTGTCTTTTTTTCTGTGTGTACAAAATAGCAAAACCATCAACAAGATGTTTGCATATAACCACAAGAAGTCTGAATGGAAGGAGCTTGCTGCAATGAAAACACCACGGTCCATGTTTGGGGCAGTTGTCCATAAAGGAAAGATTATTGTTGTTGGAGGCGTCAATGAGGACACTCTTTTAGCATCATGTGAAGCCTATGACTTTGGAACCAACAAGTAAGTGCAATTATGTAGCTGTTATATTACATGTCTGCTTTTACTGATCTAGTTCTTTGTACCAGCAGCCATCAAGTCTCAAACCGTAGTCCAGTCATGTATTTTAGCAGACTGATTTTCTGTAGCAGGTCCTCATGTGTCTTTATATAAATAATTTAGCTGTAGGTGCTGAATCAGAGACTAGCTACAGGGCAGGTGGACAATAGTTTGTAGATCTAACCATCACATACTGTATGTAGACAATTCCCAAATGTTGGAAGCACAGAAGTGTCTAGAATGACTTTGTATGTTGCAGCATTAAATTAAACTTCACTAGATCCAGGTTCCTATCACCCAACATCAGTGCCTGACCTCACTGCTTATCTTGTGGCTGAATCAAATCTCCAAAGCCATATTTAAAAAATCTAGTGGACACCTTCCCAGTAATGGGTGAAATAACTCCCGTTTAATGCCTTTGAATGGGATGTTCAACAACATACAGTACATACCGATCAGAATAACAAATCCCATGGGTGACAAAATCTGAGGACTTTGGAATCCATGTGCTAGCTGTGGTGCATTCTGGGTGTTCTGGTATCTCTTTAAAGTAGCCAGCATTGATCTGTGAGTTGTGTAGCATTAGCGTGTCCTCTGAATCATTTTTTCCCCCAGTGTCAACTAAATAGATCCGATCTGTTCAGAATTTATGAAGCTAGTTTATAGTGGTAAAATGCCACTACAAAGTAAAACATAACCACTTCAAATAGTCTTATTTATCATCCATTAAAAGGTAACAAGTGATGCCAATTGCTTATCCAGAGTTATGTAACCAGATTATCCAGTACACCAAAATATCTACATTCACATTTGCCATGTAGGTGGGAACCCTTCCCCGAGTTTGCACAGGAGAGAAGCTCAGTAAATGTTGTCAGTGTCGATGGAGAGCTTTATGCAGTTGGGGGCTTTACAATGGTCGGACAAGATAAAGAGTGTGTTCCATCAGAAATCACAGACATCTGGCAGTAAGTAACTTTGTTCTATGCATTAAAATAGAGATGGTGTAATGTTATTATAGACTAACTGTTCCTTGTGGAAAACTGTCTAACCTACTACTACTATTTTTATGATAGGTATGAAGAGGACAAGAAGCAGTGGGCTGGAATTTTGAGAGAGATGCGTTATGCAGCTGGTGCTTCCTGTGTTTCCATGCGACTAAATGCTGCGAAAATGCCCAAACTGTAAAAATAGCCCCGGTCTCTGTCGAGGGACAATTTATTTTTAGCCTAACTTGATGATTCCAGTTACATGAATATATAGTGTAGTACACTGAACGAGCATTAAACATACACCTATTTTAGAGTTTGGGATGATTTCACAAGGATGTCAAATATATTATATACACAACTGACATTTTTTTAATGTCTTTGCTTAAAAACATACAGTATACAGTGGTGGCAAAAGTATTAAGACAACATATGCCATGTATTAGCACTCTTCCTGTGGAAAAAATAGCTAAAACTCTGGACTTCTCAAGTGAATTGTGAACTTATATGGCTAATTTATGTATCTTCAGGAAGGAATTAACCAGGCATTTGACACCAGCAACTGATACCAGATTACTGCAGACATCTTATTGACTCTATTCACATCTGGATACAGCGGGTTTTGATGAATAAATGATTTTATACTAAATATTGATTGTTATATAGCAATTTAGTTGCATAATATAACAAATGATTCTTACCTTGGTTACCATGATGTTAGTTTTTTTTTTTTTTTTTAAACAAGATGTCATTAAAACACTGAATTTCACTTTTGTCTCAATACTTTTGGCCACCACTCTTGTTGTTTAAGATAGAGTTTCAGATTGCAAAATTCAATTTTACTTTTGATATATTAGGTAATGTATTACAGTAATAAAATATATATTGCAAAAAAATCTCACAAGAGGCATTAGTAGCAATGTGGTATTTCTCTTTATTCTCATAACATAAGAAAATGGATTGGTATCACCATAAAGCACTTAGGCAGTTTAAGTGGCTAGGGGCAGTTCTAATAACCTCTTTTTTAAATATTCCTTCCAGGCATCTGGTGTTGAGAGCTCCATAGAATTCCATTCAAAATGTGGAATCTGAGTTGGAGAGAGGTTTACGAGTATTATGATTTTTTTTTCACATTGTAACTAGGAAAGCACCAAATTCCCACTTTACTCACCTGCAGAACATGATATCCTAAAATCTCCAGATGTCTCTTTCTCATCAGGATGTCTCCTTTAATGTGCTGTGAGTTTTTGCAGAAGGACTTGGAATTCAGGAAGTCTAAAGCAATGCTAATGAAACAAGGTTGAGAAGAACAAGGAGGCAAATCATTCATTCATTCTTTTATCTTCAATACCGCTTATCCTATGTACAGGGTTGCTGGGGGTTTGGAGACTATCCCAGGAAACTGAGTACATCCTGGACACAGTGCCAGTCCATGGGCGTGCACACACACACACACACACACACACATATATATACAATGGGCAATTTGGGAATGCCAATTAGCCTAATCTGCATGTCTTTGGACTGTGGGAGGAAACCAGAGTATCTGGAGAAAACCCACCAAGTGCACAGGGAGAATCTGTGAACTCCATGCACACAGACTCAAGGCGAGAACAGAACCCTCCACCCTGAAGATGACTGAAGTCAAATAAGAATTCTAAAAAAAAAAATCTACAAATCAGTGCTGCTGAATGATCAAATCACAGACGCAAGACTAAAAATAATTAGCAATTATATACTACTAATAAAAATGGATAAAATGTGTTATTGGGAAGTTTTCTCTAATGAGATGTTTAAGAGTATAAAGTCTTCAGTGCTTTTTAATAGCAAGGCATGTGCCACAGGAGAGTCTTCAGGAGTTTTTTGTTCTCTGTGGCAAGACAAACTGGATTTTGTCTTACTAATTTCAAGACAGAAAAAGAGATGCTGGATAAGGAATGAATGGCAATAGCTGCTATAATGTAAGTGATAACAAGGATGAACTTGTTTTGCAGGTGATCCACAACATTAAATATAACTAGAATGTCAATAGACAAAAAATATGGGCAAGGCATTGCCATCACAGCACCTAGGTTGCTCATTATTTTCCTATTACAGAATGCCTGTCATGCTTTATTCCTCATATAAGAAATGTGTTCACATTTGGTTACGCATTCCAAAGATTTAATGTACATGAAATTGTACATGAACATGTACATACCGCTGAGCTCCTGGAGGTAGTTCGGTCCTCTCCTTCTTGGACCCTGAGTCCCACTGCACCTTGCCATCTTCGTTGATCTGCAATTCACTCAGTTTGCTGTAAGGCACTGCCTGCTGATTGCGATCCAAGACACACTCAAAGTCTGCAAAGTTAATACAATTTTTTAAAACTATTCTAACTGCTTCCTGGTAAATTTATGGTTGAAGGTTAAACTTACCAACAGTGTAGAAGTATGGAGTCAACACTGCTACTCGGACATGGTTAATGCCTCCAAGCACTTCTCCCAGCATCCTGTGGATCTGCTGCTGGGCTACATTGACCAAGCTGTGGTCTGCGTGTTTCACAAAAATACAAAAATCAGTTTTTTAGCCACTGGAGTGACTTGGGCATACCTTTTGTTTTACTTGTGGTACTCTAAAAACGGCTGCACCACAGTAGCGGATATGTATCTACTCACCTCTTCTGTGGAGCTGCATGCAGTAGTGCTCATGGAACCAGGGCACCTGGAACTCCGGGCACTCGAGACACACGGCTCGGTTGAGCTGCATCAGGCGCGAACGCACTCGCATGTTCTGAGTACTTGAGAATGCTGTTAGAGGGAAGTGTACAGGAAGATATGCACCATTTGGTACTGGAACTGCTCATTTTAGTCATCAAATATCAAGTATGTCTTTGAAAATCACATATCGCTTCCATATAGAGATTGAAAAATATCACATGCAAGATGCATTTAAAACACATTTAAATCTGACGACTCACTTAAGGAGTTCTCAGACACATTTTAGCCAAAGTTTGTATAACTGCAAATACCTCTGTCTCATCAAGACATCTGACAATCAAAACACCTTACTCTCGAGCTGTGCATCCAGCTTGGCGAGGAAATCCACTCTGAATATTTCTCTGATCAGTGGCTCAGGGAAACGGTTGGTCAGAGCCAAGACATAAGCCAAAAGGACCAGCATATGAGGATCAAATGAACCTGGGAATATATAAGACAGACAGCATTTATATCTAGTTCTAGTTAAATTTTCTATAAACAATATGGTTCACGTTAAAAAAAAAAAAACTCACTAATTTTTGGAGTGAATTGTTGAATATAAGCATCAAATAACTCGTCCACCTTTGGAGAGTCGTAGTTAAGAACGGCAAATGGAAGCAAAGTGACATATACTGCAGAATAATGAATCTAAAAGGGATAGGGAAAAAGATGAATAGGAATTATGTATATAAATGCACTAATATACATCATGTTTATTGTAACTGAAAATTGAAAGATAAAGGTTTTGAACCCTAACACTAGATTTTAGTTATGTGCAACGTATCCTCAGATCTCTGTTCTTAGACAACCAGCGCGGAAAACTACAAGACCTCCTGCTGTTGACTTTAAGATGTTATTTGAGTTACTGTAGACTTCCTGTCAGCTAAAACACATCTGGCTATTCTTTTCTGACCTCTCTACTCAACATTTCCATCTGCAAAAAAAAGCCCTTAGCTGGCAGCAACAACCATGCCATGTCACATGCCACACAGGTTTACATTTTCCCCCACTTCTGATGTTTGATGTGAACATCAAATGAATCTCTGGACCGGTGCTTAAGCCACAAGATAGATACTGTAATTGCACATATGACCAGGTCTACAGGTGTTCCTATGAAAATGGCTGGTAAGCAGTAAAAAAGTTACATATCACAATTCTTTTGTGTGACAATTCATGTATAGCAACACTGACTGAAAAATGAATTACTTTTTCATTTATGAATGAATTTATGCATTTTAGGTGGTGAAATGTTGCTGTTCCTCTATAATCCTGCAGGAGGTGCTCTAACTATTTACACATTGGAAGGCAGTACAGCTCTGTTCAAGGAGTAAATTATTTGCTAAGTTTGTTTAGAATTCTAAAAAATTCTTCCACAAAGCCTACTTATACTGTACTAAAATGTAAACATGGAAGATTTGTATTATATTAACAGCAAATTATATATATAAACAAACATCTAGCCCCTAGGTTGTAGGAGGAAACAACAACTGGCATAAATTGAAATCCACTAAATTCGAGCGCCCAGTAGATTAGGCTTAAGACTTTAATAAACACATAATAACTATAACCACTTTGTACCACCATTCACAGAATAATAAAAAAAATTCACAGATATTAAATAAACGCATTTAAAATCAATCTACCTTATGTGTGTTCTCTAAGGCTACAGTGGCAATTCGGTCCAGCAATGGAGCAGAGCGGTAGGTAGTCCTGGTCAAAAAGAGGACCAGGTCGAGCATGTTGATCCAGGTGAGCTGATCTGCCAATCCCTGAAGTACTACAATTGTCTCCTCAAGCATCATCTCCTCAAACCATTCCCCTGACATGAATTTAAGCTCCTCCATGAGCTGGTCCAGTCTCTTGGCTGTGTGAACTCTGTCACGTGCACAGCGGTTTAGGTTCTGCAGCAAACGCACATACCTGCTGTGAGTGCTCTGGCTGTAGGAGGGGTCATTTCGCATCCATTTTGCAACGGCCGTCGTGAGTGAACTTAGTCCTATCAGGCTGCACTGAGGCAGCACAGCATCAATGCGAGAGAAGACCGAGTCCTCGATACGTGCAGAGGGCAGCATGGCGAGCACACGGGTCAGCATGATCACCTCGTATATGTGCACACAGGTCTTCAAGTAACTAATGCAAACAAAAATTATGGCTTACAGTTACAGCTAACTCATAAAGGAGTATGAAAAAAATGTATTAGCAGATAAATGACAGTATGACCGAGAAACACATTTAGATCATTACAGACCAAACCAATCAATAAAATAAACAGGCAGTCTCTTTCAAATATTCATCCTTCTCCATAAATATTTCGAAAATGTAAAAGGTTGAGTTGATGTCTGTAAAAAAATAAATAAATAAATAAATAAATAAATAAATAAATAAATATTTAAAAAATCCAGAAATTGTCTGAGCTCGGCCCAAGTATGGATCTTTTAACCCAGACCAAGACTAAAGTGAATGCAGGAAGATTTACATATAGGCTGGTATGAGGTACTGTGCCTGTGCATTTAAAAAATGGCACTTTTTTAAATCAGATATATTACAAATTAATTGACAATACAGCGGGATATTATCATATATTATATAGTAATTACAGTTATAGTTAATTACACTTATTGCCTTTAAAGCTTATTCAGTAATTACAGTAAAAATAAGAAATGTATTTAGTATAAATCATTTCTAATAGTGTAACTTTTTTTACATTTAGTATCTGTCTATGAACTAACAATTAATTCTCAATATTGCATATCAATACACTGTGGTAATTCGGAATAATAATACTAAATATAGTAGTCATCATCATAATCATAATAATAACAATAATAATAACAATAATAATAATAATAATAATAATAATAATAATAATAAGTTCTATTTATTTACATTCCTCACACCAAAGGTTACATTACAATAGATTTTTTAAAGGAAAAAATTGCGAAAATAAAAAAATAATAATCTCCTCTTAAAAGTCAATCAATCAAAAAATGCAAATAACAAATGTTTCCATCTGTCATACCAATAAAGCACCTGGATGAGACTCACCGGAGCACTATGCTCCTCAGTCTGGAGTAGAGCTCAGGACTCTGACAGTGCAGCAGAATAAGTGCCTGGATGATCTTTGCAATCTCCACTGGCCTATACACATCCAGATTCCTATGCAGTACAGATGCAATCCTACAAAACGACCACAATTATCCAATCAACACAAATTCACACACAATACACAATCTATGGCCTAATCAGCTGTGTCCTAATATAACAGAGGCTTCGACTTTTCTGATTTACACTAAAGAACATTGATCACTCATCACTTCTTTCCATAAAGACAAGATAAGCGAGGACGACAGTCTTACTTATTAATGAGTTGAAAGTTGCGGCTCTGCATCTCCTCCAGTGCCTCAGCGATCACCAGAGCTTGGTTAGCGTTTAGCTGATCAGCCAACACCAGCGCTGTACGTTCCAACCTGAGACACAAATTGACTGGATGTTGGAAAACAAAAACACTCGCGTTTAAATAGTTACAACCTGCAATGCATCTACATTTTTGAGTTTAAATCAAGGTCTCAGACATATATCATAGAAACAATTAGGATAATTACATTCCTCTGACTTAAAATGCAACGTCTTACATAAGTAAAGAATTATTTATCATGGTTGAGATTCTTCAAAAGCGTTACGGCACAAATATTAACGTTAAGTGGTAGAGAGACACTGAACACGTTCTCTGGCAGTTAACCTGATCTTAACTTCAACATGTTTCTGGGAAACTATGCATTGAGACATCCCACATACAGTACACACGCAATAACCACAATGGCAGCACCATTACAAGCTGATAATTTATTTATTTTATGTTTATCATATTGCAGAGATTACTACTGAATGTCCTGGGCTGTTCTTTCTGCTTTTACCTCTCTCTGGTTGCTGGTCCTGCCAGGGGTCCCAATGCAATGAAAAGCTTTGTAAAAGAGTCCGGGTCAGTGCACGAGTCGATCAGCTCTACCAGCCTCTGCACGGAAGCCTGTCTGAAGTCCCAGTTGCTGAACGGCAGTGACTGATACAGTGTCATTATAATGCTGAGATTCTCCACATCTAGACTGGGAACACTTTTCAGGAGAATGTGACTGCACTTTTCCAGTAAGGGCCGATGGATGCACTTCATGTGTCTGAGGAACTGAACTACCCTCCTGGGATTGTTGTAATGTGACGCGTCCATGCCGTCCAACAGAATCTCAGCTTTTTCAATCAGCGCGTCCCGTAAGTTGGCAGACAGCAGCGACGACACACTGATCATGAGCGTAGTTAACACTCTGAGAAAGTTCATTACAGATTATTCGCTTTCTTTCTGTATTAAAGACTTTGTATGGGAAAGTGACATGTTTGTTTGTTGGACAAAAAGAAACAATACCTGGCATCTTCTATGGAATCCAGTCTCTGTTTCAAAATCTCAGTGATGTGACCCATCAGTGGACTATGGTGCAGCCCCAGGTCATTCAAACAAATGGATAACTTTGACAGAGTTGTCATGGGAAACCTGCAAAATGGGTAAAGCTTAGGTTGAAACATAGAGCCACACAGCTGTAGCATATAGCTATATAAAAATTAAATTGCAGTAAATTTCAAATCCACATATCTGTAAATAAGCCATGTATATAGTATATTTTGATTGGGCATTTTTATACCGACTGATCAATTTCTATGTCTGTGTAAAATCAGACTCACATCAGATGCTGCATTATGTACACAGTGTATCACAAACCTCTCTTAAAATGCAATATACACTTTCACACTCTTAGCCCTTGCTCAGACTGCCAGCACAAATCTAATTTTTGGCATAATCCAGATTGGAATTAGTTTAGAATCAGATTGTTTTATGTAATCCGAAGTAAAAAAAATCTGATTTTTGCAAATCCAATCCCATTGAGAGTTGGTTTAAATTCAGATTCAAATCTGATTCCTAAATATGTGTTTCAGTCTGGATTCACAACACCCTCAAATCTGACTTCAAATTGTCCATTACGTCAAGCAATGTGATGCGTATGATCATGCGGTATGGACATGTATCCATGGCCGACAAATGAGTTGGTGTAACAATGTGGAGTTATTCTGCACCACGACCAGACAGTGATATGACCTGAACAGTCCAATGTATTATTTCCATACTTAACTGTCTGTTTTTATACACCAGCATTTGATGCCACACAACACAAGTGCTACAGTGGACCCACATCTCTGGCCTCCTTACCACAACAACTAACGCACATAGGCTGACAAATTGTCAGATTCTGGGTGCCATCTTAAAGAAAGCCAAATATGATCTGATCACTTTCGAATAGCAGTGTAGACAATCAGTTTTAAAAAGCAGACTTGTGAAACAACCCCTACCTTTCTAATCTGTTCCAGGCTTCAATAACCAGCTGCTGGATGAGAGAGTCATGTGAATCAATTTGAAGTCTGGAAAAAGAGAAACAAATAGTTCAATGAATAGACAGGGCAAACACATTATTGTTTTTTCAATGATTATCCTTACACAGCTTCCTATTCTTCCTACTGCCATCTCTAGTTGTTCTTTGCCATCATCAGGACAATCTGATCATTTTGATTTATTCATTTTCAGTATTTCATACTGATTTCCTTAATTCGTTTGATTCTGTAAAGATGTTTTGCGACAATGACCATTGTTAAATGTGTAATATAAATGAAATTTAATTGAATTGAGCTCCATATGCAACTGATGAATAAAGGTGAAAGGAAAAAAAAGGAACAAAGACTGCAAAAAATGTCACACAGAAACACAAAAAAATCCTGGAGTATAACAATACAGAAAGATAAATAAAAAAGCAGCAAAACAGCTTTAAGGGTAGGGTTTAGGGGGCATCAGTGTGTCCTTGAAAATTTTGCAATATGTCTTTGATTTTTCTTTTATCTTGACACAGTGTAAAGACTGATGAGATATAAAAATGTTATTCACTGGTAAATAACAAAGTTATTAAAGACCACTTTTTCTGTATGTGTCTACTGTTTGGAAGGTTCAAACCCCAGGTTCAAAACCTATGACCGCCAAGTTGTTACTGTTGGCAGTTGTTCCTGAGCAAGGCACTTAACCCTCAACTGCTCAGATATGCAATGAGATAAAAATGAATAAAGTTGCTGTAGATAAGGTGTCTGCCAAATGCTGTCAATATCTTGGTGGAAAGTCACCAAGAGCCAATGCTGTTATAGGTAACATTAAGTACCTTAGTCCACCATAAAGAATGTCCACCACCGTCGCATCATCCATCAAGCTGATCTTGTTCTCAGCCAGAACTCGAAGTGTCAAGAATTGGGGATGAGACCGAATCCGGCTGACCGTCCGCAGTATTTCTGGTCTGTCCCTTTGAAATTGCCACAGCAGTCCCACAGCAAAGCTCACATGATTGACCGAGAGCTTTGCCTTGTTTTTGCTCACCACTTCAAAGAGTTGGTCCTCTTCCGTGCAGGCTTGGAGCTGACCCAAGACATAATCTTGACATACAGTGCCATGATGAAACAGTCTGTGAGGGTGACTGCGCAGGGCACAGAGCCGGAGCATGACTTATGGACCAGGGACAGGTCAGAAAAGACAGGTCAGGAGAGACAGGTCAGGATAACAGTCTGCTTTTCAAGGAGTTCATAGGGTCTGTAATCTGGTTTAGTGCATCATGGCTTTAGATGAGAAAGTAACTACTAGAACTATTTATATCTACTTTAACATAAACATAAATCGAATATACACAATCACACATGGATGTGTGAACTATACCGGAAGCTGGTGATGTTGAAATGGTCGTCAAGGTAACAGAAAAGCTTTTATTCTAACTTTGACCTTTCAAGCGTGAAACACAGTTAGCGTTTTCAACTGAAACTAACTTAAACTGGGATCAGAAGGGTATGATGTGTCTTCATGTGTGTTACACTCATGTTTGACCTGTCTGCTACTCACGTGGGGACTTTTTTTTTAGATAGCTAGCTCCTAATCTCATAAATTCCTACCTAATTTATTTAGCACTAACCCCAGTGTCAGAAAAAGGATGAAAGCAGATTATTATAACAAAACACGCCTTTAAATGTTTGTAAATAACCCATTTTGAGTTTTCTTTTCTCGTTGCGGCTAGCCTGGCATGTTTATTTGAGCTTTTGCTTCCGGGTTCATAGGCGAAAAAACAGCCGTGGCAGTTTTAAATTTCAAAATAAAAGTCAATCATCCGCAATCGCTGTAATAATCTTGAGAGGACTAATAAAGGAAGCATTATACCAAAAATGCCTCCAGACTAAACAACTGAGTTATTTTTATTTATTTATTTGAAAAGTTAATATTATCAGGTAAATAAACAAATAAATGAACAATTTTAGTTCTGTTAATTCCAAGGGTGAAACAGTCGATTTTTTAAGTTAATATACAGTATATGTATTCATTCATTCATCTTCAGTAACCTTTTTTTTTTTTTTTGGGTGATTAAAAAAAAACGGCCAGTGGTTAGCACAGAGGGCTCAGCACTCCAGGTTCAAATCCCATCTCGGATCTGTGTGCATGGAGTTTGCATTTTCTCCCTCTGCTTTGGATTGCCTCCAGTTCCTCCCACAGTCTAAAACATCCAGATAAAAAATTGCCATTCCCAAATTGCCTGTGTGTGTGTGTGTGTGTGTGTGTGTGTGTGCGCGCGCGCACCCTGTCATGGTTTGGCACCCTGTCCAGGATGTACCCCACTTTGTGCCCTAAGTCTCCTGTGATAGGACAGTATGTATATAAGTGGTATAAAGGAGGAATGACTGAAGGAATCCTGGTCAGGGTAGCAGAGGATTCTGAGCATATACTAGGAACACGGGCTGTGTAGTGATGACATTTAATTACAGGGCACTAAAATTCATCACTGTACTGTGTTTGAAGTCTTCTGTAAATCGCAATCAGTTTTATCCTTTCATCCATGAGAAATCATCACAAGTCCCAGTTTGACTTGAACGTCACTCATATTTTATATTTGTTCCCCAGCTGTAACTGAGCAGTTCATCTCTGCTCCTTTTCCATAATAAAAATGTGCAAAGATTTAGTGGACAAAGGCTTGGGAATGTTTTTTATTATAACTAAGATATACCTTACAGGAAACAGGACAGAGAATTTTAACACTGCTCTAGATATAATGCTTTGAATACAAACACATAAAAAAAAATACAGACGCATTAAATGAATTCTTTAAAAAAAAAAAAAAAAAAAATATATATATTATATATATATATATATATATATATATATTTTAGTGTCATCAGCAACAATATTCACCAAGTAAATCCGAGTCTTTTTTTAGACTCCTGAATGTCAGTAGTTTCATGCAGCTCCTTCATGCCCTGAGTACTACGGCATGCATAACTGGGCAGCTGAACCCCTGATTGATCCTGAACTAGATAACTTGGCCTAACGCCTTTAAACACAGGTCCAAGTCCTCCACCAATACCCTCCTTTGTTGCCTTTTGCAGAAGGGAAGTGTTTCTTTGAGCCTCACTGGCTTTCTGAATCACTTGCTTGGCATAATTCTGAAACTCTTTCTCATCCTCTGCAATGACCTCTGCATTCCTTGTCTCAAATTCCTCCTCCTGTTTTTTAATCTGCTGCACTTGTGCATGTTTCTCAGCCTAGATACGAACAAAAGTGAGCAAAAATATAATTAGGTTAAGTAACGTTTTTAATAACCTATATTAAAAATCTAACTGACTTACCATCTGATGCACGTGAGTGTCTTGTAGCATTTTGGCTGCTTGTTTCATTTTCTGGGCCTTGATTAGCTGCTTTTGAAGGAATATGGTATCTGATGCTTTCTTTGCATTAAGCATCTCAATAGCTTTTTGTTTCTCCTCTTGCTTTTTGTACTCCAGCTCTTTTTGCTGAAATTGTGTAATTGTAGAAAAAAACTTAAATTAAAAAAAAAAACTAGAAAAAAAAGAAACAAGTGGCTTTTTAAATATAAGCCATTAAAACATAAAAGATAAAATATTTTCAGAAATGGAGTTTACCACTGCTTCTCTATGTTCAGCAATT
>JAAGKR010003818.1:7176-47344 GCA_011419295.1 Clarias macrocephalus
CCCCCCCCCCCCCCCCACACACACACACAAACACATTTCCCCAGTGCAATTAGGGGGAAAAAATGTATATAAGTTTTTGCCTGTACATTGGTTAGAACTTGCTCTTTCAAGGGTATCTTTATGTTTCATATATTGGAACATTTTCAATTTCTGTCTGTATGTCTATCTGTCTGTTTGTCTGTATGTTTGTATGTCTGTCCAGACGATTTTGTCACAGCATCATGCAAAACTGGCTGGACAGAATTTAATTAAACTTTTCCAGTCATTTGGTATTTCGCTGAAGTTAAATCTGTGCCATAAATTAAAACAAAATGTTGAATAGAAGGGAGGTTATAAGCAGTAATGTGCCAGAGTACATCACAGCAGCCATTGCTTGTTTGGACGAATAAAACGCTTTTTCTCTTGGGGTGGGTATGGCTATACGTGTCACTCAACAGACCCAATCAATGCAATAGTTTACCGCAAATACACAGAGTATGGAAATTGTACACAGGTATTCAACAAATACAGATATTGTTTTATTTAGATTAATAACTGAAAAAAGCATCAGGGTACATCATATGGTTCAGATTTCATCGTGCCTGCTGGTTTCTGAACAAATCTGTCCCATCTGTATAGTATTTCAATCTTTCATGAATACTACATAGATTACACACGAGAATGTTTTAAGAAAGCTGAGTTCTACGGCTCTAGGACAGTCCCTGGTTGAAGATGCAGCCCTCAGAAACAGTCTGGAAAGTAGACGGATTACAAAACTTGCTTCTTTTGTGGATCTCAGATCGTCCCTTAGCAATCATGAATCAGTGAGGCATGTCAGAATCAGGACTTGAACACACACTCAGCAGTTAGTGTCACGGGTGTCCAAAATGAAGTACCATTTGATTCCCTGAGACTTGATGATGTATAACATCATGTGACAGTGAGTATGTGCGTTAGAGACTCTTGTGTGAGAATGCATCTTTCTAGCTGACGTTTTTTTGGTCTTTGCTGTTTTCCCAAGTACACAACAAGTTTAGCGATAGAGACACAAAGTGTGTAAATAATTGTGCAAAACTGGCTGCACAGAATTTGTAATGAAATTTATATATACACAGTATGCAATTTTGCAAACCTGACAATTTATGTTACCATAAAATTATTATTATTTTTTTACATAATTGTGTCTTAGGTAGGTTAATTGCAGCTGAATCTTTGAAAAGAAAAGAAAACATAATTGCTATAAGAATTAGATAAAATAATTATATTATTATATACAATATTCTTATCAATCAAATTAATGCATATGAATACGTATACAAGGAGCTTGCAAAAGTATTACGGCTCATCTCCAAGGCTCATCTATGGGGACCAACGAAGAGCCTGTCAGGTCTGATCTCACAGAAAGGCCAATGCAGCACGAATTGCTGAAATGCAGCTTGCAAAAGGTTTAAGGTTGTTGATCAGGCCTCAAAATTCCCCAGATCACAGTCTGACCATGCATCTATGGAATATGCTGGACAAACAAGTCAGATCCAGAGAGACTAGACCCACTCTGCAATCCATAGTATCCAAAGGATCTGATGCTAACCTCCTGGTGCCAGATTCAAAAGCACCAGCACAGAGGTCTTATGGAGTCCCGCCCCGAGGGGCCAGAGCGGCTCTGATGTCACAAGAGGAACCTCTACAATATTGGGCATAATATTTGATTTTAATGTTTTGGCTGATTGGTCTGTTTACATAGGTGGTGTGCATTCATAGCCATGATTAATATCGGAACTCTTAATTTCCTGGGTACATGTATAACTGGTATAACTTGTTTAAATGAATATAAAGGGAGAGTTGCTTGCTATTTCCAATGAATATAAATCCATTTAATATACAGTGTGTCCCAAAAACTATTTACAAGCCTAGAGGAACTTAAGCAAATAATCACTGAGGCCCTGGAAATGCAAAGATCTATATCCATTTGAATATTTTGGAAATTATGGAATTTTGCTAATGAAGCCTATTTAATTTTATTTTAATGTATTTACTCAGTTATTCATATTTCAAGTGATGTCAATTTTTTTGGGAGGCCCTGTACAACATTTGACCTACTGTAATTTCAATGTACTGTAAATGTGTCTACGTATTTATTTAGGAAGTAATTTGTATATTTTTGTTCTGCCTTTTTTGTGAGAGTTACATGTCTTTTCATCAAACATTGTTGATAATATTTAATGATTAACCACAACAATCCTTGGTTTTCTTTAGCACTATTGACCTCCATTTCTATTGGTTTACTGTTGATCAGTTTAACAAGATGTGAATATTTTCACACTTTTTACTTTTTGTTCGTGCCAAATCATTCAAGATGTACAGTTTTTCTTGTCACAATGCAGGGGGTTATTTGGGATTTATGGCTGGGTGGGAGGGGTGACCCTATAATTGGCACCAACATGTCTGTCATGAATTTTTATGTGGTCAAGTTGGAAGATCTACAGTAGATCTCTCTCTTTTTAGCTCTTATTGCAGTTGTCATTACTCTAATGTGACACAAATGCTATACATCCACTTATATCTGGCACACATTAAGCAAATGTACTGAAGTGCAGGGATTGATAGATAGATAAAGATAGATTTCAGATAAGTTGCAGATCATAAGTATGCTATTTCTACACAGACTGACAGCTTACAGCATGTGGTTGATAAGATAACTTTCATTAATCCTTTTAACAGAATTTCAAGGTTATAGTTTACAATTGCATTTACATTTACTGAATTTTGCAGACGTATTCAGGCAAATATTAACTTTTATTAATTACATTCATTGTTTTTCTCATAAATAAGGCCATATATAATGAGATTGACACAACAATGGAAGAAATCAAGGGAAAATGAGAAAATGGTTTATATAAACCTTTTAGCAATTACTGAAACTGAAAGTTTGTTATTAAGAGAGAGAGAGAGAGAGAGAGAGAGAGAGAGAGAGAGAGAGAGAGAGAAATAGAGAAGTTGGGTGGGGTTTATTGATTTGGCATTTAATGTTTGTAGAATTGCAGACTGATGACTATTTTGTGGGTGCGAGCACCAACGATGATACAGGAATTGCAGAGCGAGTTCTACTGAAATATCACCAAGCATGAAAATGTTGCATTAGAGCAGTAGCAGCAGCTGCCTCCCCCAGGTCCTAGCAAACAGCCACATTCATGTAGGTACATTGTAAATTCAGGGACGAAATTGTATGTTTTGATCCTCATGAATATGAGGATTCAAAGTGAATTTGGGGGGATTTTCGATTTCATGAGCTGTAGGTGGTAATCATTGAAATTAAAACAAAAAAGACTTAAAATATTTCACTTTACATACAGTATAATATAGAAAGAGGGAAGAGGGAATATAGGAGGATGATTGGTGAGGGACCATAACCCATATACAGGAGGAGGAATAGAAAGGAGCTGAAGAAAAGAGAAAGTGGAAAATGGTGGGGGCTGATTGGTGAGAGATCATAAATCACACAAAAAGCTCGGAACAGCTGGGCTCATCTTCTTCCTGGGTATGTTTTAACTTGTGCCCTTATGTGCATATGTGCGGAGGAGTGTGTAGGAGAGAGAGAGAGAAAGAGAGAGAGAGAGAGTATGTGTGTGAACAGGGAATATGATGACTTTGTTAAATATGTAGTTAATGAAATAGCAGAAGCACAGATTCCTTGTAAGCTGCGGATCATAGATCATTTTACACTGTTTATTTGGATGGTCTGAAACACACAGCTATGATGAAATCAAACAGATTTTGAAACCTCTCTAAGCAGGATTTCATTACACCCACATTCCAACCTAATAAAAAGCTATTTAGGCTTGCATGTGTCTTTACTTAAGCATAGTATTCTAGTCACAGGAGTGATGCTTTAATCCAAGCTGCATATTTTACTGCTTCCCTGATTTAACACACCCCTATAGCTGTCAATAAGGCTAAAACAATTTATTTGGTAAGAAACTGAATGAAATCCAGCTTTGTTTGAATTGTATGAATTTCTCAAAATATCAGGCTGTTTTGATGTCAAATAAAAAGATGGTGAAGAAGAACATGGAGAACAGCTAAGGTTGAGAAAATCAATAAAATTAAGAGACATGTGGTGAATAGCAATAGAATACCATTGAAATGGTCGAATTTTGCCATTTTCTAACTATTTATTCATCCATCCATATACATATACTACCTCTCAAATGTTTGGGGATGGATGGAATTTCCCAAGGTAATTATCAAAAACAACAACAACAACAACAACAACAACAACAACAACAACAACAACAGTCAGTTGCTTTTTTAAAGACACAGAGGTCAGCCTTTTTTGTAAAAGTTCTTGCAAGAACAGTATTGTCAAGTGCATTTCCAAAATCCATCAAGCTCCATGATGAAACTAGCTCGCATGAAGACCCAGGAATCCCAGGAAAGTGAGACCAAAACTTTCTTCTGCTTAGTTTATTTAGAGTTACAAGCCTCAGAAATCACCAATTACCAGCACCTCAGATTAAGCCGTTAGGAAGCCTTTACAGACCTTAACTCTTCTGGAAAGGCTTTCCATAAGGTTTAGGAGTGTTTTGACCATGCTTCCAGAAGTGCATTTGTGAGGTCAGACACTGATGTTGGACGAGAAGGCCTAGTTCGCAGTCTCCGCTCTAATTCATCCCAAAGGTGTTCTTTTGGGTTGAGGTCAGGACTCTGTGCAGGCCAGTCAAGTTCTTCCACACCAAACTCGCTCATCCATGTCTTTATGGACCTTGCTTTGTGCACTGGTGAACAGTCATGTTGGAACAGAAAGGGACCTCAAATGAATTCTTTTTGAAATAAATAAATAAATATATATAATATTTTTTAAATATTGATACTAAATATAAATACATTTTTCCCAAATTATTAATCACATATTATATACACAAACCCACAGTATATAATACGTGAATAATAATTTTGGAAAAATTTATTTCTATCTATCTATCTATCTATCTATCTATCTATCTATCTATCTATCTATCTATCTATCTATCTATCTATCTATCTATCTATCTATCTATCTATCTATCTATCTATCTATACTGTAAACTATATATATATAGTTTTATATATACAGACCAAAAGTTCAAAGAGGTTGAATTTGTATTATGGCAAGTGTCCCCAAGTGCAGTCACAAAAACCCTCAAGCGCTACAAAGAAGCTGGCTCACATGCGGACCGGCCCAGGAAAGGAAGACCAAGAGTCACCTCTGCTGCGGAGGATAAGTTCATCCGAGTCACCAGCCTCAGAAATCGCAGGTTAACAGCAGCTCAGATCAGAGAGCAGGTCAATGCCACACAGAGTTCTAGCAGCAGACACATCTCTAGATAACTGTTAAGAGGAGACTGTGTGAATCAGGCCTTCATGGTAGAAGATCTGCTAGGAAACCACTGCTAAAGACAGGCAACAAGCAGAAGAGACGCATTTGGGCTAAAGAACACAATAAAGAACGCAATAAAGAACACAATAAAGAAAACTCTCTGAATGAGAAGGTGTGTCCAAACTTTTGGTCTGTACTGTGTGTGTGTATATATATAGACAGACAGATAGAGAGAGAGAGCTCATGATGACTACATTTAGAATATTGGCAATTGCTACAAATTGTTTATACAAATACAAGTGCAAAGTTATGGGAACTATGTGATTGTGTTTTACAGTATGTTCATTCATTTGGCAAAAGCATTCAGCCAAAACAGCATAAAGTTGAGAGAGAATACAAAGCAAGCTATTGATTTTTCGAAGATGAACTCAGCATTAGTCAGAAAATGACTCATTAGACAGTCATCATGAAGCAAAGTATTCTGCTTTATTCATTGCCGGTAAATTTCATTCAAAGATTTTTAAAGCATGCTGCTGAGTTGATTATTTTACCAGCAAATCTCACAAGTGTGCTCACGCATGTTTAGGAGTAGACTTTTCCACTTAAATGTTTTAAGTGAGCCTGTTTTTTTTAAAGTATGCAGTTCAAATAGAGTCTTCACAGATCCACAATATATTGTACACTTAAAAAATAAACTATAAAATCCTAAGGACCTCATCTTTAGTGGAATCAATGAAAACACTTCTCAAGTCGCCTATTGGGCTGCTTTTGTCACGCCTGGAAAAACTGCCAGCCCAGGCTGCAGCTCGAGTGTAGATTATTAGATCCCCTTACAGGAGTCTCTAATAATTTAGGAATTATTTAACTCTAATAAGTTAGGAAAATGACATTTTAACCTAATTTGCATTTTAACCAAGGGGCATTGATGAACTTATTAGAGACTCAGGAGTTAATAATAAGTACATTTCTGGTAGATTCTTCCACATTTCTACCTGTCTGTCTATCTAGTCATTTAGTGGTCTAGACTAGATAAATAGCTACTGTAGCAAGATGGATTGATATACTGTATGGATACAACAAATGATCATTTATCTGAAGAAGTATAATTAGATAATGTACTAAATTGTGCATCATTGTTACATGATACATTAAGTAGACATTTGGAATGGAATCAAGATTTGAACCAGCTTGGGGAGCCAGGTTTGTGTGACAAAATCAAACCAATGGTCAGTCAAAACCAGCTCTAGTCTTGGCTAAAACCAATCTTTAAATACTGTGTGTTTGTGACACCCTGGGTGGTGTGTGGAGAATAAAACATGGAGGCAGATTCAAAGAGAGAGAGAGAGAGAGAGAGAGAGAGAGAGAGAGAGAGAGAGAGAGAGAGAGAGCAGTTTCATAAAATACAGTATTTAAGCTTTATTCAATATACTTAACTGAAATGGATTTGAAGGTGTTTTGCTCTTTACCACCAGATGTATTTGCTTGTGATGTACAAAAAAACCCACCAACATATTATATGTGTACTGCAAGAAACCTGGTAATTAATAGTATGCTATATTATGTACTGCATTAAAGCTGACACTTGTGTTAGAACATTCTGTGTGGGATCAAGGCATGCACCAATGAAAGTCCTTGTAATTATTTAAAGGACGTGGAACTATGGTAGGCTAATTGCAGCATGACAGGTCACGATCTATTTTCAGCAACCCTAGTCAGAGGCAGCAGAATCCCATCAAAGGCCAGTTACTTTCTTTTACTGGCCGCTCTGGGAGAGATCCAAAATAAGCACCTACTGTATGAAACAAGGCATGATAATGTCGCATGGATAGCTGGGAATTGAGTCGAAGTCCGAGTTTGTGTGTATACTTCTTCAGAGAGGATACTCACATATTTTGACAGACTCCACTGGCTCCATTTTGCCGGATCCTCTTTTCGACTGATGGTATGTGTTCGTGTGTAATGCATTTTATGCTGATTTCTCAAATGATTCGAGCCATATAATTTGCCAGTGGGGCATCATCCTGCATAACGATATGTGCTAATGGGATTATAAAGGTTGTGTGACATGAGCAGCTAATTGGTTCTTGATTTATAATAAGCTTAAAAAAGAAGATGCAATCCAAGAAAAATGGCACATTTCTTTGTCACTGGGTTGGTACCTATGATGTTTTTCTGTTAGCTGGAAAGATGTAGTGGACCTTTAAATTGTTTTAAACTGTTCTTAAATGATTTGTGCAAACGAGCGTGAAGAGACACAATGAGTATTTGTTTCCTCCTTGTTATTTATCACCACACTCACACACAGCAAATCCATATTCATGGATAATTCTGCAGTTTTTTTTTCAATTTTGCAATGTTTGTCTTTTTGACAAAGATTTTTTTTTGTGAGTATAAAGTGGCTCTCTTGAATGTGGAAACTTCTAGAAAAAAATTCATTCAAATATTTATTTGTGAATATTCGTTTGTAAATCAATGTAATCAAATCAAATAAATCCAAATATTTATTTGTAAAAGAAATATATACATATAGGCCTTGCGTAGCTTTGAAATATTAATTATATTTATATTTCGCTACATTTGATGTACTTGATTCTATTTAATAAATGACAATTTTGACCGTTATTTACCATTGCTTATTTTAGTTACTTACATGTTTTTCCTGAGTCTAAATTCTGTTCTTAAATTAAATATCATACGTGAATCTTTTTTCTGTGCATTTGTCAATCAAGTGACCCTACATGGGGTTGTGACTCCCAGTTTGGGAACCTTTGCACTAAAAGCTTATTAGAAGTACATGAATTGAGCTTAAGGGGCGATTCTGTGACTTAAACCATGTTACAGGTATGCTACAATTACATACAGTACCCCTGTAATTAATAATTACTAAAGGTAGGAAAGAAGCACCTCTTGAAGACACTTCCTCAGCAATAAGCAATGGTACATATAATTTACTGCCATCACTTTTAAGAGTACTGTATGGCAATTTGTGTTTTTATAAAGAATGTTAAATTGCATGGTATATGTTATGTACATCCTGTATATCCTGTTAGATGTTGTATTGAGGACAGAAAAGCTCACAAAGGGCATCCAGAAATAAAAGCTATTCACATCCATCCATATTTACCTCTTCTGACCTTATAGCACACTCTGTATTAGATGGTGGAAGATGATTAATTCTTGCTTTAGTAGTCTATCTATAGAAAATGACAGTGTTGTCTGTCTGCAGTACAACACAGCTGCTCTGTGCTTTGGTTGCAAGACTAGGCTCAGGTTTTCTTGGGGCAGCAAGTGGTAAAGTGTATAAGGAATCAGAAAGCAGCTGCAGTTTTACTAATGGTATTGATGTCATTTACTGCCCATGCGATTTTCACTATGGCATAGGGGTTGGACTCGGACAGAGTCACTGTACTTTACTTTAATACTTCAATCAATCACACTATTTCTATTTCACTAGAATTAATTGAGCATTTCCTAGAAATGATGGTTAGAAATGATAACGCGGAACACATTTTCTGATGACATGTTATGACTCGCTAATTTATATTTTTATATTTTTAAATGACTACTGATACAACAAACTTCAATTTCACACTACTTACTTGATTTGCCAAAGTTTGTTTGAGCATTTCTTATTATGGACTTATAATAGGACTAATAATAGATACCTTTCACTGCATATTAATTTTGATTTTCGTTATACCACAACAACCTTATTGTTAGAGTACATTTATTATTTAATTAGTCAACTACTACTATGAATTATTTATTATTAAATAATATTGCACGGATAAAAGTGTAAGCACAAAATCAAAAGACTTACAAAAGCCAGAGCACATGTTAAAGGAAAAACACTGCAATAGAGTTTCTACATGGAAGTTCAGGATGCTTCAGGATGGTTGGGGGAGTGATGAGCTCAACTGGATAGGCAGTAACAGCAACGTAAACACTATACAGTTTATACCATATACAAACCACATACTAGACCTCCATGTTGAATGAAGGCATACCCACATTTATTTTTCTAGCATGTTCACTGGATGCAGAAGTAGCTATCACTTATAGCCTCTTACATAATTGCATTGCTAAGAAAAAAATATATAGTACATGAAGGATTTGCTTCTTTAGATAAGAAATCTAATCAACAATTATTTTAAAACATTACCTATATTTGAATTAAATTTATGTTTAAATCATCCTAATACACTGATATATTAAAAAAACAGTTTGTCATCTGCTGTGACTTTAATTTCCTCAGTGACAAGCATTTACTTTTTTTCTGTTTTAATGCATGAGTACATTTAAAAGTAGCCACTTTTTAATTATATACCTCTGAGTACATTTTTTTTTCCGCTTATTTGACCCCTGACAATAAACATACATCACTTTAAATAGCTCAGTGGATAATTGTGTCTCGGGTTGTGATAGAAAGTAATTGCTAATTTGCTGTGTGAGTTAATTTTTTTGTCCACTGTGTGGCTGGCTCAAGGTCAGACAGCTCTCTTTGTAAAGAAAATGAAATGACTTTATTAATTAATTAAATTTTTATATATTTTATTTATGTTTATGTGTGTTTTATTTTGCTTCCCCCCCCCCTGACAGTCAGCTTAACAAGATATCAATATTTTAGAACATTTACATTTTATTACTCACTAGACCATTGAGGTTATAATTAATATGGTCTTTGAACTGAAAAAAAAAAAAAGTCAACTGTACTTGGAAAGTTAATTTTGCACAATGTACTGCCCTTTACATATAAACTTCAACCAGATAATTAGTTATAGGCTGCAATTAGTTTCTAAAGTAACTGTCTGAAGTCCATGACCTAAAGACACCCAAGTCGCACCGTTTTAATTGCCGGTTGTGAAAATATAAAATATTTCTTTAGTGTTGCTTGTTGTTCTCTGGCAAGGTGAAACAGCTCATCAAGTGAGTTTTTAAGCAGCCATTTGATTCATGATTTCTCCAAGCAAAAAACAACAATGATCACCCACAGTTGACACTGTGCAATTCCTTTTTTTCAGCCGGAAATACATTATGTGTGCTTACAAGGGGGCATACTTTACATTTGTGTTTGTAAAGCTTTTTGAGGCTTTTACAGATTTTTGTAAAAAATTCACATAAACAGATAAAAATACTTTTTTTTGCATTTGATGTATTTATTTATTTATTTATTTATTTATTTATTTATTAATTATTCACTTTCAATTAATTTTTAACAAATCAAAACCAATTTAATTCCATACAATATCACAATGTCATAAGGATGGTCAGAAGAGAAAGCGTCATGGTACTGACTGATTGTATTCAGCTAGGCATGCATCTTTTAAGATATTTTGTGATTCGCCTGCTCAGAGACATCTGACTTCATCCATGTGTAATCAGATGATGCAAACTGAAGCAGTGTGGAAAATACCTGAATTTTTTAAAAGAATGATGGCCCTTGCATTTGATCTGAAAACTGGTGGTTTAGACCAAGGTTCAAAAACTGATCTCAATGTAGATCTTATCAGGTATTGCAGCAGATCGAGATGCAACAAACAAACAAAATTTGTAACGGAGCAGACCAATATATATGAAAACAGCAACTAAAACAACAACAACAAACCTCACCTTCCTTTAGGACTCTACTATGTGACCATGAAATAGTTTTTGCATCAAATCCTTAGTTTTGGGAAAACAGACTTACATGCATTCATACAAATTATTTCCCTGAAGAAAGCTTAATCATATTTTAATTTAATTTAATTACATTTAAAATTTTATTACTTATTATTTATTTATTTATTTATTCATCTTCTTTTTTTTTTCTTTTACAGATTTCATTCCTTTTTCTTTACAATTATTGAACTTTCCCTCTCTGGTATGTTTAGTGAACTCAAAGCTGTTTAAAAAAAAAACATGAGTAAAACAGATGTTTTTTATCAATGATTTTGTAGAAAAAATATGTTTTTTCTTAGCATCTGTTCAGGGTCTATAGCTACACGAAGAAAGCAAAATCATTTCAAATGAATATTTATGTGTTTTTATTTTAATTTAGTATATTAGATAACACTAAAGGTGAAGCATTGAGCTAATTGTTGTCAAAATTCATTTATGTGAATTTGAAAGGAAAGAAGAAATTATTATTTTAATGTTATTTAATATCTGTTTTTGATGCAAAGAGTTACTTATTATGGATTTATTAAAATGAATCCATACATCGTGTGAATTATTAATTTTTTTTTGTTTACACCTTTGAATCTCTGCCAAAGCAAAAGGTTTATACATGCATGTTTACACTGCATGAAAATATTGTTTGACTGGCATTTTCACAATTTCCGTTAAACATAAAAGACAGTTCTGTCAAGCGAATGTTTCCTAATGGTAGCTTTTCTGTTTCACCCTGAGTGCATACAGACATTGTTTACCCTTGAGATACTACTACCCACAGTCAGCTCTAGGTTATAAAAGCGGTGCAATTCTCCTGCTGATCTTTTACCCATGCTTCTTGGTCATGGGACGATGATAAAGAAATATCAAACGTGGCATGGGGACTAGTCGACTAATACAGTCATTAGACACAGCTCTGGGGAGTGTAGAACTGGTTTTGCTCATTGTTAAAGGAATTTTGATCCTGCAAGCATTTTTGTTCATACCCAACCACAATACTGTTGCATGAACTAAGACAAAGCAATTAATAAAGATGAATGAGTGATCTGATCACAAGTGGCATTTTGAGTGCATCTCCACTGTACCTTTAAGAAATTATTTTGTATGTTACTTTCTGCTGGAGAAAGGGTGTTGATCATGTTTATTACACCAGTTTTGGAGTGTATTTGTTTTAAGGCATGGTTGAAAGTGGACCCATATGGTCTGGTACTGTGAACCTATAAAAAATTACTATTACTGGAAAGAGGGGAGAGCAGGTGCCTGCCAAAACCAGTCACAGTAGCACATTTGGATGATCTGATCTAACTTCTAGAAGAATTTATTCTAGTTGAAAACTTCCATACATCTAACTTTCCATCCCAACAACATTTTGTCTCATTTAGAATTGCTTCTAAGTCATCCTGAATTGCCTCTGAACCACCCATGTTGTGTTTCGTTCTTTCATTGCTGATAGTTAAAGTGAGTACAAGCTTCTGCCAACATGCTGCCAGTCATGTTCATGACTCACCTCACCGCTGTTCATGGCTGTTCAATGTGAGCTATAATACTTAATATCATCTCGTGCAAGGCTTTCTATTTTATGCTATTTTGGATTCAACCCCGGAGCAGGGTTATATGCACCCAATTTCCCAGGAACATAAATAGGTTTTGGCAACTTAGAGGTGTTGCAAAGAATATGCTCTCATGGGTTTTTCCAGATATAACCAAGCCTTGATTTTCGTGATTGCCTTAAAGTATATGATTCTGTTTCGTTATTCATTCTAGCTTCCATTTTTCTGTTTTCCATAGTATGCATGATTTGACGATCGACCGAACCCTGTCTTTTTAAATCTTATTACGATTTACCTGTATTTGATTTCCTGCTTTGCTTGGGTAAAATAAACTCGACCATTCTTACCTTCATGACAACGAGTAACAATTTAAAACCACTTTCACCCCCAGCCTCATCTACCCATGTGGGTTACTTCAAACATTTTGATCATATGGTTTGCTAAGAAAGTGTGAAAATGAATGGAAGCTAAAATGAAGCCAGGTTCCAGTCACAGGACTCATTTTTATCAGCTTAGTATAAAGTACATGCTAAACTCTAATGCTTCGGAATGATTTCATATTTTCCAGCTAGTGCAATGACACAATCGGTTATGCTGTCCTTCATTGGTATTTGGGACATACAGTATAGGGACACTTTTGCAGTCGCATTATATGGTTATGTGAGTCCCTGACCAGGTCTGAAGGTTGAATATCCACTTACAATCACTTAGAACATGAATGAAAGAAGGAATCCTGATTTAAATGCCCTACATTACTGTGCCCAAATTACTCAGTGTGGCTTTTCTTTCTCCTGCGAACTCTGACTATAAACCATGCACTTACTGCAACTATACAGTATCTCTATAATTATGGCTAATAGTTCAAAAATAGATTCAGAATAATATACTGATTTATCATTTTGCACATGTTTGCATTGTGTTATTCATTTAAGTGTTTAATTATGCTGCTTAAAAGAGCACTTCATTGTTTTTGCTTTAACTATGAAAAATATGAATAGCCAACCTAACAAAACATTACACCACTTTGTATTTACTTGCTTAATATGTATGCTCTGAGTATGCACCAGAATATGTATTTAAAAAGGTCTATATACGTTTCAGTTGTCCTTCTGTGGGGACCATTCAAAGGTAGCATATTTTATTATTTTCTTTAACAATAGCTAATAGTTATTACATTTGCAGAAATTTGTTAAGTTTGTGGGAAGTGTAGTGGGATTTGACCTAATAAAGAGCAATGCTCAGCCAGAGAACAGCAGAGCAAAGCAACAAGCTGGAGGAGGGTCACAATAGGGAAAAAAAATATGGGGAAAAAAAAAGGGGGAAAAAAATCTATGTAGCTAGTTTAAGCCCCAGCCAATACAGAAATAAAAAAAAAAAAAATAAAAAATAAAAATCAGGGAATGTTTTTCTATAATGTTTTTCAGTTTGTACAGGCACTGGAGAACCATCAACCTTCTGTACAGTATGTCTTAAAAGTGAATTTTGCCTAATAGGACCCATTAAAAAAAATTTTTTTTAACCCTGTATAAGATGGGTGTCGTTTCATTAAAAAAAAAAAAGCTCTTTGGAACTTTTAAACATATAGGGAACCCTTAAGGACCTCTTTTGTCTAAAAGTGTAGATGAAACAGAATCACATAGGATGCTTAAGAGAGTACTGAGAAATCACAGAGGACAGTATTTTATCAGATTGTTTGATACTCACTTTTCGGATTTAACTTTCTTTCAGGAGGAAAAACACAATGTTGGTTTTTACAGATCATTTACAGGGTGGTGTTATGCAGACCAAGCCAAGATACTGTTATGCTGATTATTTTCCTTTATAATGCTACAATAACAGGTCGCATGGTAGCGTAGTGGTTTTAGCACTGTGGCCACGCACCTCTAGCACTGAGGGTTCGAGTCCAGCCTTGGGTATGTGTGCATGGAGTGTGTTTCCTCCCACAAGTCCAAAAACATGAGGCTTATTGGTGTTTCCAAATATCCATAGTGTGTGAGTGTATGTGCATGTGTGCCCTACGATGGACTGGCACCTGTGCCTGAAGTCTCTTGGTGTAGGCTCCGGACCTCCTTGCACAGGATAAGCGGAATAGAAAATTAATGAATGGTTATTGCAATGCAATATTTTAATAAATCAGTTAATGGCATTTAATTCTTTATTTAATAAGTACTATATGTTAGAATGGCAGCAAGGTGGCTTAGTCGTTAGCACTGATGTCTTGCACCTCCAGGGTTTGGGTTTGATTCCCGGCCAGGAGTTTTCATGTTCTCCCCATGCTCAGTGAGTTTCCTCCTGGTACTCCAGCTTCCTCCCACAGTGAAGACTAAGACATGAAGATTGCTAACTGGAGTTCTCAAATTGTCTGTAGTGTGTGAATGAGCATGTGTATGTGTGTGCTCTCCAATAGATTGGCACCTGCTCATGGTGGACCCCAACTCGTGTCTCCTGGGATAGGCTCCAGGCCCCCTGTGACCCTTCAAACAGGATAAAGCTGTATAGACGACGAGTGATTGAGTGTGTATATATGTTGGCATTTTTTTCTTTTGTTCATGCTGGAATCGGCATCCCACTCTCAATAACACCATGCAGCTTACAAACACGGCCAAAAATTCCCTTCACAAATCTGACATGAACACTGATCACGCCCTAAATCGATGTGGCCCAATCCACAATACAGTATATACTGTAAGGATTCACAGTCATTCAAATCACTGCAATGGATATCTTCTGTGATTTTGTTCCAGTCGTTACCAAACCTACTCATAGTTTCTTTGTTTTTGCTCTTTGTCTAGCCCAGTTTTTTTGCCTGACCTTTGCCTGTTCACTGACCTTGTTTTTGTCACATGTTTTAGATTTGCCTACAAGCAACAAGATTTGTGAACATGCTTCTGTGTCTGTATTTCCCACCTGACATTTATAACTATTTATAGCTATATCATCTAAGGAACAGGTTTGTTTCTGTTATATATAATTAACTAGAAAGTTCCTCTGTCCTGAACATTTTGTCCCTGCAGGATTAAAAGCCTCCAAAAAAATAAAAAAAATAAAATAAAAATAAAAATAAATAAATAAAACAATAATATATATAAATATCACATTTTCTTATTCTGCGAAAATTATAATTACTATTATAATTATTGGGACATAAAAAGGCACAGTGTTGCTATCTGGAGTGCAAAAACTTTGAAGCTCAATATCTCAAAACCGCTCATAATACAGATAGAACCTTATAATCCTTATAAAGGGGATGATTTCTTGTGGAGGAAAGCATACAAAGTAACCACACTGGAGGCTCATTCCATAAATGATAAATACACTTCTTTCAAGACAGCTTCACCACATTGATGATTATATATATATATTTTAAATGTTGTTCTCTCAGCTGCTCCCATTAAAGGGGTTGCCATGCAGCCTTCTTATTTTTTTCCCCGGTCTTAGGACTGACACAGAGGGTGCCCCACAACTGTGGTGCTGGGTTCAGGCATTGGTTTGGAATATAACCTGGGGCATCTTCAGGGTAGTCGATAAGCCTGCCACTGAACCACCAATGCCTGTTTTTAAAACCGTCATAGAACTGCTGTCACAGAAAATTTATCAACACCTTATAGCTAATCTGAGACTTCAACAGTGGTCTGACATATTAAATATATTTGTACATGTTGCTCAGATTGCCCTGAGGCAACAGAGTTGGTCAGAGATGTTACGGTATAGAGAGATTGGTTTTACCCACTGGCACTGGAAGACCATTTTACAGAGATGGACAGTGATGCTTTTAGTCTTTAATGTTAGACATCAGCTATTTATTTTCATGCACTGTGAACATTCCACTCATTGTGAGCATCCCTGTGTTTATTGCATTAAAGAGTATGCTGTTGTGTATGTGTGTGTCTTCTCGACATTAGTATAAATTGCTCTAAAATCAGGCGTGAAGCAAAGTTTTTGATCTCCTCTGCACAACATAAATAGGTGTGAATGGAAGAGCTAGTGAAGGGAGCGAGCTGTTTGTGATTCAGAGCTTGACCTTACTGTATGACAGCTTCAAAGTGCCGACTTGATGCATTTCCTGGACATCAGTGGATGGGGACACACGGCTTTTTGTATTTACAAAAAATTCACCCATCTGCTGTAATTTGTACGTTTAAATACATTTTTATCCCCCAGGTTGTCAATCACCATTTCTTAGACTTTGGAGAAAAAAAAAGGTCAGAAAGTAAAGATATTTCTGTGTGTAGTCTGTGGCACAAAGTTGCCGTTAATGATGCTGCATTTCATAACTGCTATGGCTTCCTGTGTGGGTGATTTAGTTGGGTAGAAGGAAAAAAAAAAGTGACCTTGAAATGATAATAATCAGAGATATTACACAAGAAAGCAGTTATTTTTCTCATATTCAACCATGTATTCTTCACACATTTGAAGCATGTGTGTGTGTGTTGCGGGGAGGGGGAGGGGGTTAGTAATGGACTGTGTAGCAGTTTAACACAGTAAGCGGTAAACAGCATGGAATATTATAAATGAACAGGAGGAAAGCTGATATCAGCTACATCTCGCTGTGGAAATCCACAAGGATCAAAGTTAAGTGTGTGTAAGTGTGAAATTCATGTAGGATGAATGATTAATTGCTAAAGGCATTCTAGTACAGAGACATTTACACATGTTTGTACAAGCCAAGGAACAACATCCTGTAGGAGAAGCAGCTTAAAATTGCTTTTTTATTTGTGACATGAAGAATATGTGCCATACCATCATTGCATTGCTCATTACAACTTTTTATCTCTCCGCGCATAACAAGCTGCTGTGGATTTCATCTGAAGAAATTTCAGCAAGGGATCACTTTTTAAGATGCTGAATTTGGTCAGAAGTGTAATGCCGTGTTGCATTGCGTTACACTTTCATGACTGCATTGCACTCATGCTATGCTAAAATTCAGACAATGTCCAATCACAGCTCTAAGACTTCCTTGAGGGGCATAGTTGTAATCAGAGATGTAGATAGACATCTGAACGTGTCCTTTGTTAAAAATAGCCCACTTCAAAGTTTCTTATGTACACTTTGTTTCCTTTATTACTACACGTCTTCAGTTAGCAGCTATGAAAAACTTTGGATATGAGTTATCACATCACACACACACACACACACACACACACACACACACACACACACACACACACACATATAATTAAATTTTTTTATTGATTATTCAGTTATGAACACAAATAAAGAAACAAATATTTGTTTCAGGACTTGTAAAAGGAAAAAAGAAAAAAAAATCATAAGCAAATTTATACTTAGAATAAAACTGTAAAGTTTGCGTGTCTGTATATTGAAGCTATTTGTGAAAAAATCATTTGGAGGGAAAAGATGAGTAATAGAACACATCAAGATGGTTTTTGGTTGTCTATTTATTTGTGCAGGCATCACATAAAAACTACTGAACGAATATTAATGGAGTTTTCACGGGTGTATTTGGCCGAACTCGAGGTAACATATAAGCTTTGGCTCATCGCAATCGGCCCATTGGAAGATGAAGATGTGCTTTAAATGGAAAATGCCCTTATATCATAAAAAATGGACCTTGAAAAAAATCATTAGGTTATCTTAAAATTCACCAGATGCGCTGTACATTGTAAAATATGTGCTTATGAGTGTGCAATTGAAATCTACTTAATAAACACGATATCACACCTTCATTCCGCGCACTTCACTGTAGCATGTAAAAATTTTCATTCATTCCAAAATTCAGATGGCGCTGTACATTTTTAAAAACATGTTTACACCATGAGTGTGCAATTAAATTCCACATGGTCGAAGTCGAAGGCACATTTAATCATAAATAAATACATGATCAAAAGGCAGTGCTTACACACATGGCTTCAATTGATATATTAATTGACAATTACTTCATTAAATCCAGAGGTGGAAAGTGTAGTAAAATTTTGTGCTCAAGTAAAAGTACTGTTACTTCAGTGAAATTGTACTGAAGTACAAGTTACCATTATAAAAATCTACTCAAGCAAAAGTAAAAAGTAGCTCATAAAAAATGTACACGTTACTGAATAACTTTTTTTTTTTTATTTTTTTAACAGCGCTGGTGGGATGAGGCATTCTAGCGTAGTTCAAAAAAGATGAGCAGATATAAATCTCAAACTAGTTGGTTTTAACTGAAGGAACACCTTTGCAAAATAAAGCTGTTGTCTTTCTTGTGCTTGAAAATCAAAGTGGTCACTTAAATATGGCATAACATCCCAGTCTAGGGTTGGGCCGTACAGCAAAAGAATGGTTCAGGGTTCTATATTTAATATTATATTTAGTATTTATATTTTGTAGCTAGATTACCTGCAAAAAAAAAAAAAACACAAACAAAAATACAGGTACCTTCCCTGACTCCCTAAACCAAAAACAGTGAATAAATTCCCTCTTCCCAAAATAAATGGCAGCCATACAGTGAAATACAGTGAAATCTACAAATATATACAAAGCAATAATCAAAGTCAATGGGAGGCAAAAAGTCACAATTAAATACCAAAACGCCAGAATTTCCTCTTTCCCGCGTCTCTCTCCGGTTTTATATGGTCGCGCTGGTTGATGACGTCACTCTCAGGGCGGAAGCGGCCGTGTGGAAGGGCAGGTAGATGCCGATGTGGGGACAGTCAGAAAACCTGGAGTGGAGTCTGGAGCGGCGTGCGACCAGGACACGATACACACACACACACAAACGCAATGAAGCATTTATACAAAGTAGAATATTTTTAGTATTTTTGCATTTTCATTCATTTGTTTTACTCAGTAGCGCATATGATTTAAAATGTAGCGAATTACAATACTTCAAACAAAACATACTTAAGTAAAAGTAAAATTACAGATTAAAAAAATTACTTTAAAAAGTAGAAGTACACAAAAAAACTACTCAATTACAGTAACGTGAGTAAATGTCATTCGTTACTTTCCACCTCTGATTAAATCTTTAACAAAATCTATAGCAGCTGTCCAGGAATGAATTGTTTGAAATGTAGCCTTATGAAATCTGGTTGTGGCGCGTTCCCAAATTAAAATATCTAAAAGATAATCCAGGAAAAAACGAAAAAAAAAAAAGTGTGGAATTAGTTTATTTAGTTTTTAATCTTGTCCAGGATATCTTCCTGCAAAGATAATGTTGTCGATTTCCAGAAACACTTACTAAACAAGGACATTCAGGGACGTAATTACCAGAACAGCATTTAAGCACATCCCAAAGACACACTAGACATATTGGACCCAGCAATGAGAATCAGACATAGCAAGCCCTTGTTTCATGTTTGCTATTTCTGCTTATAGCTCACGTTCGCTTCCCTGTTTTGTAATTACACTCGGTAACCTGCTTGTATATTGCCTGACCTTTTGCCTGTTTGTAGATTCTGATATTTTGGATGTGTTTGTACCTGCCAGCTTCTTTTAATAAATGCATTCACCATCTCTGCTTCCTGATACCGCAGCAAAATGGACATAAACCTACTCAACTCAGTTTGTAATCATTCATCAGCTGATATTTATTTCTGTGCTGCTACATCATTTTTCACTTAGCAACCAGACCTTAAAAGGCTAGGATTTTACTAGTGGTACTCTTGAGCTTAAAAAAAAAAAAAAAGAGAGATTTACGCAAGAGAGAACACATACTGTACTGTATATAAGGAACTATAATACTTTATATTATTTAATTATATATTATATAAAATAATATATAATAAGGGGATCAAATTCCATATAAATGAGAACCACAGAATAACCTACGCAGTCCCTGGGTTACTGTTAAACATGACGTTAGTCTCATAATATAGGTAGCATCCTTGTGGGAGTCATTAGGTCTGATGCTGGCTCCGGATGGTTGTATAACAGCTGAGAGATATAAAGTCATTTTATAGGACCAGGCGTATGTTGTGTTCCCTCGTGATCCTCTAAAAAAATCGGAGATAATAATACTTCCCATAAACACTATAAACTTATTACAAAGTTGGCTTAAAGTCCGACACCTCCACTGTATCAGGGTGAGTCAAAAAATTATCCGCACTCTGGCTGTAAAAATTCTTTTAATTAACTGACAGAAAAGACAAATACAGCATTTCAATATGCAATACTTGATCTTACACTAACACTAATACATTTTGTCAGTCTGTCAACAATTCATATTTCCTCATGTAAAAAGATGTTTCAGGCTGAGCTGCGAGCCACGAATGCACTGTTGTCTTCACTTCTTCATCGAAAAAAAAAAAAAAAGCTTCCTCCTCGTAGGGCTGCTTTCAGGAGACCAAACATGTAAAAGTCCAATGAGCAAGATCACGGCCCATAATCACAAAGCTTCTTAAGCCTAAAAGTTGCTCCTAGTGATGAAAATTCTAAGAAAATTCTTGGAATTAGGACATTTTCTTAGAATTTTCCCGTGAATTTAGGACTAAATGATAGTAAAGATAAAAATGATTCACGAAACATCTTAGACCTAAAAACAGCTCCTAAGGTAACAATTGTTAAGAGTAGACAGGAGGAATTTTGAATAGGAGGCACAGTTTGAATTTTCCAAACACTTAAAGTAGACTGCTCTTCTGTCCAATTTGGTTTTCTTCTTCTTTTACTCCCTTCCATCTATACATACTGTACCATCCAAAAGTGCAACTTAAATAGACTGTCCTGCAATCATGTAAATTGGTAAAAGCTGAGCCATTTTGCTCCCATCAATCTAAAATAGATTACAAGGGATAAAATCAGTGTGGTTAAAGAACTTAAATAAATATAATAACTAACTATTGTGTGGAAATTGGTTGCTTCAAAAGTAGACAAATTTCACCATTTGGCTCTTTTAATTGATTTTAAGGTATTTAGCCTGTAACAGAAACCTGAAAACAGAGGTCTGAAAACAGAGTTTTTATCAACTAAATACAGTCCTTGAATTGCTGCATCATCCCTAGCAGCTGGGTCAACCACACCTCCTCACTAAGATAAAGATTTCTGTACTTTCCTTACTCAGAGTTACTCTGAGAAGTTTTCTAAATCACTTTTAGGCTAGGACTACCAGCTAGGACTTTTTAAGCTAAGATAGGAGGTCTCTGAGAGAATTCTAAGAAGCTTTGTGAATATGAGCCCATGACTATAGGAAGGATGCTTTAATACCTCAAAATGAAGGCTTCAGCTTCAGCTTGTCAATAAGCATCTCACTGTAATGAGCACTGTTGTTTGTAGAACCCTTTTCCTGATAATGTTCCAATACTGGCCCTTGAGAATCCCTTTTTATTATGGATGATTGAGGATGTTTCTGTTTCATACTCTGCCGTTTACTCTCATGCTTGTAGTAATGAATCCGTGTCTCATCACCAATAAAGATTCTCTTTAAGAAATGTTCACCTTACTTATAATATTGGTCTAAATGTTTTTGAGGATATCCAAACGCTTCTGTTTATACTCTTTCATGAGTTATTTTGAGACAGCAGCCATGAACTGATAAGACACATAACAGAACATAATATCAAATGGATCACAGAACATTAGCATAAATTTAAAGCTGATTTCTTGGTTGTTCTTGGAGAGGTGTACTTACTTGGCAACAATTTTTAAGTAGGGTGTTAGTTAAGTAAGTCAGAGTAACAACCCAAATTCTCCAAGCTGAAGATTACCCAAAACTTTACTCTGCCTCTGCTGAGTTGTCTCCTTGCCATAGTGCATCCCGGGGCAATATTTCCCTAGATGTGATTCACCAGCAACTAGCCATTCATACAATGTAAAAAAAATAATAATTCAGCAGACCACATTACCTTCTTCTATTGACCTGTGGTCTACATTTGATGCTTGCATAAACATTGTAGAAGCTTTCAGCAGCGGGCATGGGTCAGCCAGGATACAGAGAACTGACAGGGAACAGACAGCTTTGCTCAAGTTCTTAACCTCAAGAACTGATGGTAGAACGTATACATATAATGAAACCAAAATCAATCCAATGTGTTTATATGTAAATATTCATTTTTATATGCAAATATAAATCTGAGTCCAATCTTTGCCATTGGTTACATGCTCTGATATGTGTTTGTTTTTCAAACAAACAAAACAAAACAAAAAAATCAGATCTGTGCCATACCTACATATTCTCTCCTGACTACAAGGAAACATAGTAATAACATGGTAATAGCTTTACTCCATGTAGCAGCATAAATGCTGAATGTGTGAAAGACAGGGACAGACTGAAACCTGAACATGGATAGCACAGGTCTGTGAGGACAACCCCGTTTTCTCAATTACATGTCTCACACACTGCTCCGTAGTGTCTCCCAACTTGGAGCCTGAAATACACAAGCTCTTATTACAGTAGAACAGAATGAGAACATTTACATCTCATGTTTAAAGATTCCCCTGCTCTATGTGGTATATAATGTAGAGATGAGTCTAGACTATATGGGGCCTCCATTAAATTATGATCTACAGCTCAGAGGCTATAAGAGTTTCCAGTTGCTTCAACGCTGTTTTTAGACATCCCTTTTACTGCTTAGCTTCTATTTATTATTAAATGAACACTGATCTCTTAAACAGTATCTGTACAGCACTGGGCAGTAAACACATGGGTTTCCTTTTAGTGTGAAGGATAGCTAATATATATATTTACTTAAATCGTTGTAAAATTGTTAATGTCTAAATTAGAGGGTACAGAAAGATTTTGTGAATTTCATGAATATTGTTTTTCTTGGGTTTTTTCCCTTTCTTGGGCTTGCCACACATTGGATCATTAAATAACCTTCCTTCCAAAACCCACAGATTTCTCCAGGCTTGGGCACTGAGTATGCCCTGCACCTCAATGGTTGAGTATTATATACTGTAGGTATGGTTTGGCTGAAACCCCCAACCATCTCATCAGCAATCCAGCACCTCAACCGCTTGAGCCACTACTACCCCTAATCTATCACTAATGTAGGGGTACAATGCTTCAGTTCTCAGTATTGGCTTTGCTAAAACACTCACACAAATAACATCGGATATATTTGGGACTACTTGTAGGAGGTTTATTCTTGTGCCACAAAGTTTTTAAGCAAGTGAAGTATAGCCGTGTTTTTCTGAAATATCTTAAATACTTGTATTCACCCGAATTGTAGGAGAGATCCATCAGCATGAACCCAACTGTGGAAAATATAGTCATTTAACTACCAGTAACCACAAATGCATTTTAAAGTTATGAATTGTTTTCAATTTGAAATATTTATGAAATATAAAGAAATAAAAAATAAAATTATACTAAACCATGTAGTTTGGACACATTTTCTAATTCTGTGGTCTTTCCTGATTTTGATTTCTTTCTACATTCTAAAACAATGCTGTAAGCATCCAAAAATATGCAATAATATCCTTTGAACAGTTGATATTTACATTTTCAGCATTAGAGCAGTTGATTGTTAAGGGTCTTGCTCAAGGGCACACCAGTGGCAACTTCACTGGGGTTTGACTCTGGCACCTTCTGACTAGTAGACCAATTCCTTAACCACTGAGCTACGCCTGCCCTCTCAAGACATTTTAATGACACATACTGTATTTAAAAAAAATGTAATCAGTTGTTTTACTGTTACAAACTCAAAAGTGTCTAAAGATACAATATAAAAATTGGTTGTTTATATAACATCCTCAGCAGTAACCTCATTTCCCCTCTCGTCTGTTCCAACCACTCACAATACTGTACTGTATATATAAGGTATTATTCCACAATATAAACATGACAAGCTTGTTGGGAAGCTTGTGTGGACTCACACTGTATATACAGTATAGTTCAATTCAACGTTAATTAGTTCCGCAATATCAAAACCCTCACAGCACATCAGTGTCAAGTTTGGATGCGCCAGTTTCGCATTACATGATACCTTTGTTCATTCATATTCATGACATTTCTATTAAAGATAATGATGGTTTGATTGAAATTGCTTTTTAGGTTGCATTTGGTTTATCCTTAGCAGTTATGGACTACTTGTAATTATACAACAACAAAAATAAAATGGGTTTTGTTTTCGCAAATCAGAAGATGTTCGAGCAGCTTTGGCCATTCCCTGTACTTGCTTGCACTCGCAACAGTGTTCCACCTGACCCCAAGCTGTCTGATAGACTAGCGAACCTGTTTAACACTGAACTATCACTCAGGCTCTCAACTAGTCAACTAGACAGTGATCAAAGAGAGTGTATTTTGAGCTGTTTTTTCATGAATATAACCAATCATATAATGCAATAAGAAAAAACAGTGTCTGAAATCCCTTACCTGAGTTCTCTTCCCTGTATTAGTGGTCTACACATTGCTCACAAAGTCTCCAGTAACTGCAATATAAACTTTGTTATCATATTTTTTACTTTCCACTTTGTTCCTAATTGGATTTGTGTGATATCGTGGTTACTCTCCATGGAAACCTGTCACGGCAACCTGCCAGGGAAACTGTTCAACAGGGAAACATAACTATGTAGAGAAATAGACTTCCCTTTTTTTTCTTTTTTTCTTTTCTTTTTTTATTTTTTAGTGAATCTAATAAGTTGGTAATTTTTTTTGTGATGTTATTAAAATGAATAAATTCATGTAATCAGTAATGTTAGATTTAATATAGTCAGAGGCAATAATGTTTGACAGATATTTGGAGATAATAAAGCCTGTCAATCTAGATTTGAAATTTGCTATATTGGTCTTTCATTTCAAACAGCAAAATAGGGATTCAAATATCAAGGTGAATTTCTAAACTTTAAGGTTCCCTAAAAAAAGCGCACACACACACACACACACACACACACACACACACACACACACACACACACACACACACACACACACACACACACACACATTTCAGCAATTTCTCTTAACTTTATTTCTCTATATAATCCGCACTTATCCCAGCATTTAAATGGGATCTGGATACCTTCAAGGTACAATCCAATAATGGCTCTGGCATACTGAGAAAACTTGGTATGCCAGAGCCATTATTGGATTGATTGCTTCACTTCTGAAATGCTCTTCTCCTTTAAATGACCCAAACATGTGAAATTGGCTTGAATGTGGCAATATCTCCAGTATGGGCAGTATGAGGTCGTGCATCGTCTTGCAAAAACAGAACGCCTTTGGTGATCAAACCAGACCATTTTTTCATGAGAGCGTTCACGCGCACTGAATGTTCGCGGGAATGATTGCAGTGGGCTCTGAGACACTTTAGCCGGGATCATCATTCACGGATGTATAGGATTCTTTAAAATGTTTTCCCCATTCAAATGTTTTTATGTGGCTAAGGGTCTTATCATTGTACTGTGCTTGAAGTCTTCGGTGGGCTTTTGCGTCTTCGTTCATGAGAAATTTCATCACAAGTCACAAGACATTATGTCTGTAAATTTAAAGTTAACATATGCACTGGAAATGCACTGTAATAAATACATGTGTATTTATACACTGTAATAAATACAGTATATGTAATAAATGTAATACATAATAATAAAAATATACAAAACAACAGAATATTAATCTTTATTTATAGAATTGTTTTGAATATAAAATGTATTCCTCTTGGATACAATATTAATGTGTTAACTCCCCCCCCCCCCTCTCCCCACCTCCCTCCAGTTAACATTTTCTGGTTCGTCCCCAGTCAGGCATCTATACTGCTTCCACTTTTTGTTCTCCCACATTTCACCAGGACATGTTAAAATGATTTATGTTCTTTGAAGTAACACATGTTACAGCACTGTGCAAAAGTCTCAGGCACCCTGTGTTTTTCATACAAACTTTCTTATGGATTTAATTATGTTATGACTTTATGACTCAGTACAAAAACATCTCTGATTTTCAACCATCAGTATACCAACAGAAAATCAAAAGTTAAAGAAAAGAATATTTGTATGCCAGAAAAGAATAAGAAGCACATTATATAAGCGACCAAAAAAAAAAAAACTGAAGCTTGAAGACTGAAGCTTGCATGCAAAAATGAACAGGTGCAACAATTAAAGTCCTCAGAAGAACTGTGGGTGGGTCTGCAGGATGCTCAGTAAAACTCAGTAGCTACTTTTATTATAAAACTGCACAAATTGGATTAAACGGTCTGCAAAGCATTGTCACACCAAATACTGCATAACGCCCAGTTTTACAGGATGGATCTCAGGCATCTCAGGGTTTTTATTTCCTTTTCAGCTGCTTCATGATTAAATGGTTTGGTTTTTTCTTCTTCTTCTTTTAACTTGGATCCATTTTGGATGGAACATGTGTGGAACTTGCTGTTTGATAAAGGCAGAGGTGGAAAGTGTACTAAAATTTTGTATTCAAGTAAAAGTACTGTTACTTCAGTGAAATTTTTACTGAAGTACAAGTAAAGTTACCATTATAAAAATCTACTCAATTAAAAGTAAAAAGCAGCTCATAAAAAATGTACTCTCCTGTTTTTTTTTTTTTTTTTTTTTAACAGTGGGGGTGAGATGAGGCTTGCTAGCGTAGTTCAGAAAAGATGAGCAGATATAAATCTCAAAATAGCTGTTTTTAACTGAAGGAACACCTTTGCATAATAAAGTTGTTGTCTTTCTTGTGCTTGAAAATCAAAGTGGTCACTTAAATATGGTGTTACGTCCCAGTCTAGTGTTGGGCCGTACAGCAAAAGAATGGTTCAGCGTTCTGTTATAAACTGTATGGAAATGGTGGTATATGGCAGAAAGAATTAGATCCAGTCAATAACTGATGAAATAATGAGGTTTGTATTGCTTTGCAAAAAAATACACACACACACACAACAGGAGGAGGATCAGATTCGGGGTGGACCCAGGCCAAAATAATGAACAAAATGGTATTTATATTTAATAGCTAGATTACCTGCAAAAGAAAAACAACATAAACAAACATACAGGTACCTTCCCTGACTCCCTAAACCAAAAACAGTGAATAAATTCCCTTTTCCCAAAATAAATGGCAGCCACAAACATACAGTGAAATTATCTACAAATATATACAAAGACCAACCAAACCAAAGGGGCAAAGCAATAATCAAAGTCAATGGGAAGCAAAAGCAGAATACACAACCAAATATCAAAACGCCAAAATCACAATCTCTTTCCTCTTTCCCGCGTCTCTCTCGGGTTTATATATGGTCGCGTTGGTTGATGACGTCACTCCGAGGGCGGAAGCGACCGTGTGGAAGGTCAGGTAGATGCCGATGTGGGGACAGTCAGAAAAACTGGAGTGGAGTCTGGAGCGGCGCGCGACCAGGACACGATACACACACGCGAGTGCAACGAAGCATTTATACAAAGCAGAATATTTTTGTTATTTTTGCATTTTCATTCGTTTTTACTCAGGAGTGAATATGATTTAAAATGTAGCGAATTGTAATACTTCAAACAAAACATACTTAAGTAAAAGTAAAATTACAGATTTTAAAAACTACTTTAAAAAGTAGAAGTACACAAAACAAACTACTCAATTACAGTAACGCGAGTAAAAGTAATTCATTACTTTCCACCTCTGGATAAAGGAAAATATGTACTTTAACTTGATCAGCGACAAGGTCTTTTGTGGACCAGTGGCTAGCACAGTCTGCGGCGAGAGAAAAAGAAAAAAGCCTACCAGAAGCATAATAATGATTTCAAGTATGTTTTTCAGAAAGAGATAAAGATAATTGCTACCTTTAGCATTAATAATATCATTAGCATTAATAATAATTATTATTACTTAGACTTGCCCACGACTTTGTTCGTGTGGAATTTAATTGTAATATCGAAAGACTCACCTGTAACCTTCATCAGCGTCAAGTTTGGATGCTCCACTTTCACATTACATGATACCTTTTTTTATTCATATTCACAACATCCCTATGAAAAATAATGATAGTTCGATTGAAATTGCATTTTAATTTGGTTTATCTTTAGCAGTTATAGCCTACTTGTAATTAAACAATAACAAAAATAGAACGGGTTTTGATGGTACACACTCATAAGCATGTATTTAAAAATGTACAATGGCATCTGTTGAATTTTTGAATGAACTAAAATTTTTAGGTGTTACCGTGAAGTCCACGTAATGAAGGTGTGTGATTGTGTTTATTAAGTAGATTTCATCAGAACACTCATAAGCATGTATTAAAAAATGTACAGTGCGAGCTAATGATTTTTTCATTACATTTTTGCATTTCTATTTAAATTTATATCAACATATCTTCTCTTCTAGTGGGCTGATTCGATGAAACAAAGCCTATACAGTGTGTTACCTCAAACTTGGCCAAATACACCTGTAAGAAAAACATTCAAATTCACAGATGGTTTAATGCACAAACAAGCAGACAGACAGATAAAAATTCTAAAAACCATCTTGATGTGTTCTATTACTCATCTTATGTCCCCTCAAATAGAACTTTACATTTCTATTATATATATATACAGTACAGACCAAAAGTTTGGACACACCTTCTCATTCAATGAGTTTTCTTTATTGTGTTCTTTATTGTGTTCTTTAGCCCAAACGCGTCTCTTCTGCTTGTTGCCTGTCCTTAGCAGTGGTTTCCTAGCAGATATTCTACCATGAAGGCCTGATTCACACAGTCTCCTCTTAACAGTTGTTCTAGAGACGTGTCTGCTGCTAGAACTCTGTGTGGCATTGACCTGCTCTCTGATCTGAGCTGCCGTTAACCTGCGATTTCTGAGGCTGGTGACTCGGATGAACTTATCCTCCGCAGCAGAGGTGACTCTTGGTCTTCCTTTCCTGGGGCGGTCCGCATGTGAACCAGTTTCTTTGTAGCGCTTGATGGTTTTGGTGACTGCACTTGGGAACACTTTCAAAGTTTTCCCAATTTTTCGGACTGACTGACCTTCACTTCTTAAAGTAATGATGGCCACTCGTTTTTTTCTTCACTTAGCTGCTTTTTTCTTGCCATAATACAAATTCAACCTCTTTGAATGAGAAGGTGTGTCCAAACTTTTGCTCTGTAGGTTATGTGAATAGTATATGAGTATAGCTTTGAGTATAGCTTTGCACCGCCAGCATCGAGGTTGCATTCCTGCCTTGGGTCTGTGTGCATGGAGTTTGTATGTTCTCCTCATGCCTTGGTGGGTTTCCTTCTCAAAGACATGCAGAGTAGGCTAATTAGCTTTTCCAAATTGCCCGTAGTGAGTGAGTGTGCGTGAGCTTGTGCGCTGCGATGGATTTGCACCCCATCCAGGGTGTATCCTCCCTATAGTGCCCCGAGATCACTGGGATAGGCTCAAGTTTCCCGCAACCCAATACACGATAAGCATAGTGAGTCAGTGTTATTATTAATGCTTAATGCTATTATTATGTTTTGACAAGCAAAAATTCCTGCTGGGCCGGCATTAGTCTCTTCAAAACATGATCCTTTCACCCATCTGATGTAGTAATTATAAGAGGAGAATGGCTTGGCTTTAACAGTGGAAAATAGTACTGTGTGTGTGTGTTTGTGTGTGTGTGTGAGAGAGAGAGAAAGATAGAGAGAGAGAGAGAGAGAGAGAGTGTTCCTCACAGTGGCCTCCTAAACAGATGGCTCAGAAGCTCCCGGAAAGCTATTATATTTGCTGGTCTGAAATTATTCCTCCGTGCCTGTCCATAAAGTCTTACGCCTCACCAAAACATTGCTATCTTCACAAACTGGCCTTGTTTCATCACTGGTCGTCATGGGAACACTGCTGTGTGTACTCTGCCCCAAGGATGAGAATTATAGAGAGGCCAGCCAAGAGTGCACTCAGTGGTGTTAGATCTGTCTTTGGTACAAATGTGTTATGCTTTGAGTAACACACAATTTTATTGCATTTTTGGTGCAAAAGGGGAAATCATTCATAAAATACTACAAACAATCATGCTGAGAAATGACAACCATCTCGAATGCCAGTACAGGAAGATATTCCACCTAGAGCTTATGCATGTGTCACAAGCAGAGGGTTAAAGATGACAGCTGGCATGTTATTTGTTGCTAAGGTCAGCCATGAGCACGTCAAAAAGTTGTCAGTCACAGCAGTGTCACACAGTGGTAGTCAAACACTCCAGACTGTACTGGAACCAAAATCAATACTCAGAATCTGAGTTTGTAGGCGAGGGCGGATGCAAATGCTAACGTTGGAAACTCGATTTTTGAGTTAATTAACATTATTTTCGAGCTAATGGCTAATGGAGTAACACAATTGTCTTCCACTTGACAAAGGAAGACAAAAGCTAGACAATAATTCCTGCACAAGGCTTGCTAAAAATAATTACCACATACTGTATGTGACCGAGCTGCTGTAGTCATGTGACATAATCTTGTGGCTGAGACCATACGTTTAGGGGCTCCATATCAATGTATGGAACCTGATGTACAAAACACAGTATACAGTTAGTGTATTCCATGCGGCAACACGGTCCATGTAGTAGCATGAACTAGCAAGTTTGATCCCTGATCCTTAAATTTTGTGCCTGGGTTTTTTACTGTATGACCCCCTCTGCAAGAGGTCAACCCTTTTCCTTTCGCACCCAGGCTTGGGACCGTCCACGGCGGAGTTCATGAAGGGGCAGCAATAAAGGCACTTAGGTAGAAAGGAAAAGCTCCACTCTTAGCTTAGTTGATTTGACATCCTCCACAAGGCAGTAAGACAGAGAGCACAAGAATCTAGTGATGGCCCCTGCAAAGCAAAACTCAAGGCAGAGCCAGTGGACAGACTGATGTCCAATACCAAGCAAAAAAAAAAAAAAAAAAAATGGAGCTGAGTTATCTGTTAATTGTCAAGGATCAGGCTGAACGTTCATGGAACAGACTGCAATGGGCTCCGCGTCATCGCGGCTGGGATCCTCATTAAAACGTCATTAAACATTAAAACGTTTGCGCCATTCAGATGTTTTACTGCAGCTACTGTAAGAGTCTCATCGCCGTACTGTGCTTGAAGTCTTCTATTAATGTCAATCGTTTTTTACTCCTTCATCTATTAGAATTGTATAATACGTCCCGGTTTGAATTGAACGCCTCTTGGATATGTGGTATGAATTAAGGATCTCCTAAAATATACCGACACTCAAAGGTTTTGACCCACCTTCTAAATCCATGGTCGTTCCTGATTTTCATTTCTTTCTACATTGTAAAACAATGCTGATGGCATCCAAAATATGCAATAACCTCCTATGAACTTAATGATATTGAGATGTGTCTGTAATAACGGCGCTGTTAATTTAGCTGATTTCTGAGGCTGGTAACTCTAAATGAACTTGTATGTTGTGGTGTTGCTTACCAGGGATGGTCTTCATGAGAGCTTAGTTACTAATGTAACTATTATATAACTATTACAAAAATTATAACATTTCACAGTTTTGAAAAAAAATTATAATAAAAATCCAGTACTGTTCTAGAATGTGGAAAATAAATCCTTAACTTGTGTCCAAACTTTTGACTGGTCCTGTATGTTCCCAGCCCACTCCTCTATATAGCTTTAAGGCTATTCGGAATATTATGGGCAAAAGCAACAGAAATAACTAAGCATAATCTCGACATTTGCGCTTTGTAATCTTAAGACACATATTTTATGAATATTTCTAAAGTACCACAAGTAGGTTTGATTGAGGCCATTGATTGATACACGCGATGCTTTTTAGAACATAATCACATTAGCATCTAAATGAAATCCCAATGCAGGATCTCATAATGGAGAGAACATGATTTGTATTCGACATCTCTCACTATGCTGCCATTCAGCTATTCGCTCACATATGTGTTTGGTTTTGTTTATAACAGCAGGTTTTACATACATTTCTTGGCAAGAAAAATTGACAGAATTTTTACATAGAGATATAAGAGCAATGCAAATAGGAATTTGTGTCCGAGGCTGAGACAAGAGGATAAAGTTACCTCTATTTAAAGCTCAATGAATCAAATAAAAGGGATTATATCTGAAATACCAATGAAGTTAAAAAAGCTTGCAAGTAATATACATTTGCACGAGTCTGAGCTATTCACATTTCCGGCATGACATCCTCAGGCAGTATTCCAGTGTGAAGATTAAACTCGGTGTGGTGGGGAGAGATGTGAATCTGTTAATCGGGTTGTTGGGTAGGAGAGATGAGGACCAGGAGCTCATTCGTCTGTGCCATGTTACAGAGCTCAAGACATGCTCTTTCAATTTGGCAGACTTTTTCCGGTTGATGTAGCAGTGTCATACCTGGAGCAGTCTCCTACTTACACTAGTACTCACCTGTCACTTCCAGACAATGCCATCAGCCTTTAAGCATGCCAATGCATTCTGTACATCCATGAGAAAGCATGTCATTGTACGCAGGATCATTCATCTGCTCTGCGTGGATTCGGGAATAAAACTAGTCTGTTCATTTACTGAATTAGCACGCTTTTGATCAAGGAAATTCTGACTGGTTCCCCCTACTGTATGAGTGCGGTCATTTGCTCTCATTACATACTGTATGTGAAAACACATATTGATCCAATTTACCCTTTGATACTGGGCTCTTTATGTATAAGGAACTCTGCTGTACAGTACCTACTTTTCAATTTAATTATGCTAACCATTATGGCTAAAGTAATGGAGTTAAGGATGGCTGGGGTTGTAAAGACCTGTGCGTGGACTGTTGCTTTGAACTCAGAACACCCAGGCATCATGGGAAGCTAACTTTTGTGGTACCTAAAAACATATTCTTGCTTTATTGTTCATTTGGTGGGTTTTTTTTTATTTCCATTGAATTTCCATAAATTGCAGCCTATTAAGAGATCTGTATACTGTATGTCTCAAATAATTTCACATCTGTTTGCAGCATGCAATTACCCATAATCAATGTCAATGCATAATGATTTAATATCTTTAAATACCTTTAGGGAATTAAACGGTAAATTCAGAATGGCTAATTGAGCCAATAAAAATTATTACACACAACCTGAATACAACATTCAGGCATAACATTAACACCACCACCAGGTTAACACTAAACATTAAAGATATAATTAGGAAGTACACTACTATATACTGTATGTAGCATTTCGGGCATTGGTGGCTCAGTGGCAGGTTTCTCACCTGCCATGCAAAAGGCCTGGATTCAATTCCCAGCCAATGCCCAAACCCCAGGCACAGGTTTCAGTGCTGGAACTGATAAAATGGGTGGGTTGCATCAGGAAGGGGCATCCGGTGTAAAACCTGTGCCAAGTTGTGTGTGCACCGGATGGTGGACTTTGGTGACCCCTCGACTAGCTGAAAGACCACCAAGATCGGTGGTTCAATCCCATCCCTTGGAACAGGTTGCCATTGTCACAAGTCTGATCCATAGAGGCCCCACCTTACAATTTGTCGGATTTAGAGGTCTGGTGGAGTCATGAGCTGCTTTCGTATCACATGCTGGAGTACCCATCCATAACCAATCTTTGTGAGGTTCTAATCCAATAACCGCCTGTTCATTGGCCCCTCAATGCAGCCTGTACCTTGTACCTGTACAATAGTCAGCATTTTTCTTTGTAAAACATGTCGATTTGATTTAATGCCAAAGAGCTCAATTTTGATCTCATCTGACCACAGCACTTTCTCCCAATCCTTCTCTGTTCATTGGCAAACTTAAGACGGGACTGTGCATGTGTCTTCTTGAAGAGGGGGACCTTGCACGCTCTGAATGATAGTCTAGTTTGTTATCGAAGGCTCCGGTAGACTCGATCTATGGCGATGTATTGTTACCCATGGTTTGTTTGGTGACGGTGGTCCCAAATTTCCTTGAGATCATTCACAAGCTCCTCTCGTATTTCTTCCATTTGCAAATAACCACACAACCAGTTATCTTCTTCTCACCAAGCTTCTTGCTGATGGTCTTGTAACCCACTCATGCAGGTCTACAGTCTTGTCCCTGATACCTTCTGATAGCCGTTTGGTGTTTCCCATGGTGGTGAGATTTGAAGGGAAGATAGAGATTGTGTGGACAGGTGGATTTAATACACATAACCAGTTAGTTGTTGTTACGAGCACCTTCTTAAATTAATCATGAGGACATAACCAGTCTGAGGGAGCCAGAATTATTGTTGGTTGGTTGGTTGGGGATTAAATACTTGTTTTACTCACTGAAATACAATGCAATTTATAACATTTATATAATGTGTGTGTGTGTGTGTGTGTGTGTGTGTGTGTGTGTGTGTGTGTGTGTGTGTGTGTGTGTGTTTTTCTTTTTAGATTTTTCGTTAATTTTCTGACTCTATCCTTTAAAATAAACCTACAGTATGATAAAAATAATCAATGCTATATTTGTTTGTAAGTGGGCTACCTACGGGTCTGTCTATGGGTGATCAAAATTTTTTTTTTCTCCATTGTATACCTGAGTTTGTCTACATATCTCTAGGTAGTTCATTGGATATTTTTAAGTAAACGCATTACCAATGGGACAACGGTGTTGCTCTAAAGATCAGCTGTGAGGTGTTGCATTGGGTGTAGCCAATTATATCCCTATTTTTATGCACTGCACTATTATTTCCTGCCACATTACTTTTTAGAGCTCTCTCTCTCTCTCTCTCTCTCTCTCTCTCTCTCTCTCTCTCTCTCTCTCTCATACACATCCACCCACTCACCCATCCACCCACACGCAAACACACACACACACTTACACAGGTAAATATCACATAGTTAAGATCCTCGATTAATGACAGCATGCTTAACCTACTGTATGTATTTGTGGATCATGTAAGCAAAACAGTGGATCATGTAGACAAAACAGTGGATCATGTAGACAAAACAGTCCTGATTACTTCTTCTGATTGCAGTGTTTCAGCTGCAAATGTTCCTTAAAAGAGCTCTCTTTGCATCCTGATCCTACTGCATTACTGTACTATTAACTTTAGGTAATAAAAATTGCCCATGACAGCACTGTCGTTTTCTATCCGACTGACTATTACTTCCTGCGTTCGGACTTGCTTGAGTGTGTGTTGACCGCTCTGACCCCTCTCCATTCTGTAATCCAAAACCCCCTTGGACAACACTTCACTGCTTGTTAGGCATGTGTGTACAGGCCAGATTAAAGAAGCTCAAGTGTATTTCCAGTTATTTGAAACTGTTCTACTTGCAATGTGTAGGTCAAAGCAGTAGCTAGTAAGGAAGAAAAAAAGGATGTTTATGAAATCTTCGAAATTAAAAAGATCCCTGAGCACACGTGACCTCCTATAACTCCAGATTACTGTGAGAGTTAGCAGCAATGTTGGGCGACTGTAGAGAGAAAAAGGTTAATTAGGAAAAGTGGAGAGAAATGAATCATTGGAGAGAATAGTGTTTAAGAAGATTTGTACAGTTAGATTGCATGTATGCATCACTGGGTTTTATGTCTGAAGTAAATAAATATAATATTATAATTATAATTGTATAATAGGCGGCACGGTGGTGTAGTGGTTAGCACTGTCGCCTTGCACCACCAGCACTGTCGCCTTGCACCACCGGCCAGGCTCGATTCCCGTCTCTGTGTGCATGGAGTTTGCATGTTCTCCCCGTGCTTGGTGGGTTTCCTCCGGGTACTTCGGTTTCCTCCCACAGTACAAAGACATGTAGGTTAGGCTAATTGACGTTCCCAAATTGCCCCTAGTGTGTGAATGAGTGAGTGTATGTGTGTGTGTCTGTGCCCTGCGATGGATTGGCACCCTGTCCAGGGTGTACCCTGCCATGTGCCCGAAGTCTCCTGGGATAGGCTCCAGGCCCCCTGTGACCCTGAATACAGGATTAAGCGGTATAGATGATGAGTGAGTGAGTGAGTGAGTAATTGTATAATATTAAATAATAAATAAAAGTAAGTATATATCTCTGGGTTGCCAGAAAATAACAGGTAAGTGGTTTTAGGTGGCATAGTGTAGTAGGCAGTGTGGCCGAAATGACATCGACAACATGTCAATGAATGCCAGTCACCTGTAAAGTGCAAAGCATGTTCATACAGCTCGTTTACAGGCTGCTTTCGGCTGCTCCTGTCAAGGGGTCGCCACAGCGGACCATCAGATCATCACGCAACTTGACGCAGGTTTTGCATTACAGGATGCCCCTCTCGCCGCAACCCTCCCAATTTTCGAACCCGAATTGGAACCGACATTGCATGCAGCAGCTGGGTAGTATGGGGCGTTGCAACCCACTGAGGGCAGGGCGCGAATCCACTCGCTCAGATCCCCATGTCAACAACCTAGAACCTTAGCCAGCTGAGCCACCATTCCCCTAGCTCATTTTAATTTAGTGATGCCCACATAGTCCAAAGTGCATAGCAGGCAAGAAGCATGAAATGGTGACCAAAGAGTGAAAAAGGAAAGTTTTAAAATTCAAAAGTACAAGCTGACTCATGCGTACATCAATTTTGACTTACACAAACAGAAAAATTGTGTTTAACAGAATCCAAAAAGGACAGACTTGAGAGAAAATTACAAAAAAAAGTGAATTAGGTATAAATTAAGTAAAATCAAAAGAACAGGAGAACAGAAGGGGGGACCCCACTATGCCCAGGTCAAGGACACCATGTGCATTGTCCATTTGTACAATTAAACTAAATTGCCTGGGTTTAGACCAAAATAATTAATCAGTATTGTGTAGGGCCTCCTTTTGCGGCCAATACAGCATGATATTGCAGCCCAAACCATCACTGGTGCACACAGTGAATGTGGACTCATCAGAGAACAATACAAGTTTCACATTGTCCACAGAACAAGATTTTCACTGCTGGCACCATTGAAACCGACGTTTGGCATTGGCACGAGTGACAAAAGGTTTGAATATAGCAGCCCGGACATGTACATTGACCCTGTGGAGCTCCAGATGAACAGTTTTGATGGAAACAGGAGAGTTGAGGTGCACATTTAATTCTGCAGTGAGTTGGGCAGCTGTGGTTTTATGTTTTTTGGATACAATACGGGTCAGCACCCGGACATCCCTTTCAGACAGCTTCCTCTTGTGTCCACTGTTACTCCTGTTGGATGTGGTTCTTCCTTCTCGGTGGTATGCTCTTGATACATCACAAAGACTTGCTGTCTTGGTCACAGATGCGCCAGTGAGACGCGCACCAATAATTTGTTCTCTTTTGAACTCTGATATGTCACCCAGAATGTTGTGTGCTTTGCAATATTTAAACCAAACTGAGCTATTATTCTGCTAATTAAACCTTCACACTCTGCTCTTACTGCTGGAATGTGCAATTAATGAAGATCGGCCTCTAGGCTGGTCAAATTTAGCCATGAAACCTCCAACACTAAATTGGCCAGTGTTTCAGTTTTATTGTCCAACCCCTGTACATTGACAGAGGTACAGTATCTCATGGTAGTGGGCTTTTCAGCCTCCGACACTCCAACTGAATATTTATCTCTTTTATAAACATGCACAGGAATGGCACAAGGTGTATGAAAGTGTTACACAGCATTTAAATAACCCAGCTTTCACTGCTCTCAAAAGCATCATAACAGTTTTTAAATATCCATTCCGTTATGAGTGAAACATGAACTAGATCTACTGTACACTTCGTGCTCTTTGTGTGTCTATAGCTATGAACAGATCAGTATGTCATTCTTTTATATGCCGTTTTACAGTATTTTTATTTAATTGAATTGGTCTGACTTTATTTTTATTTAAATATATGGACTTGTGTTGCATTGCTTTTTTGATTTATTTAGTAGGCGTACCCTCGTTGTTATTTTTAAAACACAAAAAATTGGCAAATAACGCTTATTTTTTCTAAAGAATCCAACTGAAAGTCTTCCCAAAATATCTGTTATTCCAATTTGAGAATGGGAGCCATATAGCCTTTTATTTCGCACGCCCCCACACGAAACTTATAGTGAAATGTTTGGCTGGGTCTCCCATGTAAGATGGAATAAAAATAACTACAGAGGGCTCGTTTGATATACCTGTGCCAAACCACTTTGACCACCTGACCTCTTAGCTTGCCTGTTTTTAGTCTGAATGGAAAATAATATATGGCATGTCAAAGGACTCAAAAACTCCACTACTTGGGTAGAAATCATGTCAATCACATATAATTCACTGCCTCAGAATTGGCCTGAATTCACTGCAAAACTACAGTAATTCAATTGAAAATAATGGGAACCTGAACCTGACTTGACCAACGGATTCCACCTGCAGTTTTTGAAATCCACATATGAAACTTGACATCCCACAAGACTCCTAAAGTAAAGATTCGTCTCTCGAACAATCCTAGAACCAAAGCTCTCGCGCCGATGTTTCCTTTGATGGAAGTAAAAGTATCACAGCAGTGACGCTGGCTTTGAAGTTTATGCTGGATATATTCGCTGTATCTGTGAGTTTTGCATGTACTGTAATGAGGAGAGGTGGCTACAGGTAGTGAGCCTCACAAACACTCCCTGATAACACAAACAGCACACGTATATCGTTGTAACTATATGGGTTGGAAACAAACTAAAAAAAAAAAGCGAGCTTGAAATGAAGGTTAAAATCAGAATTTTTTTCCCTTGAACACATCACAAGATCAAGCACAGGTTATACTGTATGTTAGATGCCCTTCCTATTGTCAAGTCAAGTCAAGTCAATTTTATTTATATAGCGCTTTTAACAATTGACATTGTCGCAAAGCAGCTTTACACAATAAAAAGAAGTAAGTCTGTATGCAATTTTAAGTAAACAGAACTATCAGTTTTTGAGTTTGTTGTACTCATTCATATTAATCGTTCTTTACTTGCATTATTGACTAGCCTATTTAATATCAATTATAATTTTTTTTTTAGTTGTTGCAGATAAAATAAATTGTTGTTGGTCTTTTGGCTGCTCCCGGCAATGGGTCGCCACAGCAGACAATCCAGTCCCCGCTTGCTACAGGTTTTACACCAGATGCCCTTCCTGACGCAACCCTGCCATTTTATCTGGGCTTGGGACCGGCATTTCATCCAGTTGTTTGGAATGGAACCCGGGCCTTTTTGTATGGCAGAGAATCACCTACCACTGAGCCACCAGTGCCCTATTGCCCTGATGACGTCAGACACAAAATCACTAGTCTGAAAGATTTTAATCTGATAGAACTTTAAGGTGACAGTTTCTATTTTAGTAGTTTATACTTACGATTACTTAAAATATCAAATTTGTTGAACTAACTTGAAAAGTGTCATTTCTACAAACTCATGAATACCAAAAAGTTCTAAATACTCATCAAGGTCTATTAATTTGAACTAATTGTAATTATTTACATTAACAGTACTCAATATGTTTAATTACTTTGAGCATTAGGGTTTACAGTGCATGCAGTTGCTGGGCTGTATGTGGTATAGGGTTAAGGGTCATGTCCAAGGACCTAACAACGGCAACCTGGAGATGATAGGGCTCGAACCTCTGACCCTAGGATCAGCAGACATAGATATAGGACATATAGATCACCAAACAGATGCTCCCTAAAAACATGCACCATGTGGGGCAAAACGCATCGTCCCCAATCAATGTATTGCATTTTATGGACAGTCAGAGACGATTTGGGATTTGTCCTTATCCCTTACCTCCTGTAGTCCAGGTTTTATAGTTTATTTTAATTACTCTTTAAACAATGTTAATGATTTATAAATTAAAGTATATGACACACTACTTATTATCCATTTATACTTACATTTACATTATGAAACATTCCTGTGTGCATTCGGTTGCTCTGAGATTATTACACTGTATTGAATTGAAATTTATGTAAAATTGTTGCTACAGTGTAATGCATAAAACTGCCAAA